>ONZH01003107.1:0-40252 GCA_900303285.1 Rhinella marina
GTGTATTATACAGCATGGTGTAGGGATTATACTGTATATTATACAGCATGGTGTAGGGATTATACAGTATATTATACAGCATGGTGTACGGATTATACCATGTATTATACAGCATGGTGTACGGATTATACTGTATATTATACAGCATGGTGTACGGATTATAGCGTGTATTATACAGCAAGGTGTACGGATTATACTGTATATTATACAGCATGGTGTACGGATTATACTGTATATTATACAGCATGGTGTACGGTTTATACTGTGTATTATACAGCATGGTGTACGGATTATACTGTATATTATACAGCATGGTGTACGGATTATACTGTATACTATACAGCATGGTGTACAAATTATACTGTGTATTATACAGCATGGTGTACGGATTATACTGTGTATTATACAGCATGGTGTACGGATTATACTGTATATTATACAGCATGGTGTACGGATTATACTGTGTATTATACAGCATGGTGTACGGATCATACTGTGTATTATACAGCATGGTGTACGGATTATACTGTATATTATACAGCATGGTGTAGGGATTATACTGTATATTATACAGCATGGTGTAGGGATTATACTGTATATTATACAGCATGGACTACGGATTATACCTTGTATTATACAGCATGGTGTATGGATTATACTGTATACTATACAGCATGGTGTACAGATTATACTGTATATTATACAGCATGGAGTACAGATTATACTGTATATTATAAAGCATGGAGTACGGATTATACTGTATATTATACAGCATGGTGTACGGATTATACTGTATACTATACAGCATGGTGTACGGATTATACTGTATACTATACAGCATGGTGTACGGATTATATTGTATACTATACAACATGGTGTACGGATTATACTGTGTATTATACAGCATAGTGTATGGATTATACTGTGTATTATACAGTATAGTGTATGGATTAAACTGTACATTGTATAGCATGGTACAGGGATTATAATATATACTGTACAACAAATGCATGGCTGTTACACCATGCCGGACAATATAACCCATGCGCCACACTGTACAGTATACAGTATGTACAGTGTATGGATATACCCACACACATACATACACATACATACATACATACATATACCCACACACATACATACACACACATACATACACGCACATACATACATACATGAAACACATAAATACTTACTGTTACTTGTCCCTTGTCCTGACTCCACTCTGGAGGGGGCTGGGCCTTGGTCTTTTTCTTTCCCCTCTTGCCGCTCTGCACAGGTCCTTCCCTGTCCAGGACCAGCAGCACAGCATGAGGGAGGAGGCGGGGCCAGCTGGGAGCGCACAGGAGCGTTCTCAGTACGTTAGGGGGGCCTAAAAGTTGCAGCAGTGAGTGGGCCAGGAGAGGCCTGGAGCGCAGGGACGCATCTTAATGATGCAGAGTAGGGGGCGGGGCCTCCCGTGCACTCCGGGCCCCCCTGTGCCGCGGGCCCCATAGCAGTGGCGTGGTCTGCCTATATGGGCGGTACGCCACTGCTCCTAATGTGATTATAATGGGCAGGGCCGGCCTTAGGGTAGATGGCGCCCTGTGCGAAACTATCTCTCGGCGCCCCCCCCCCGAGTGACAGTACTAACGTCATACAGTATAGAGCTATAAATAGAGTGTAGAGATATATAGAGTGATATAGGTAGGTAGAGTAGGACAGTATATATATATATATGTATGTATTTATAGCTCTCTATACTGTCCTATATCACACTATATATCTCTGCACTGTATTTATAGCTTTCTATATTGAAATGTAGCCTAATACAGCGCCACATACCTCTTACATCCAGTGACGTCTCCTCGGATGTAGATCTTCTCTTTCCTCATCTTCTCCTTTCAGACCAGACGCCATTTTTCAGCCATTTCTCATCTCTGCAGTTAGACAGAAAAAAAATCTTAGTTTACACAGTGTCCTAAAATAACTGCGCCCAGCAAATAGTGTTCCGTAATAGTGCGCCCAGTAATATTGTAAACATAACGCTCCCCAGAAATAACTGCGCTGATACTGTGCCAGGGTGCCCCCACAGTAATAGTGCCCCCACAGTAATAGTGCCCCCAAAGTCCCAACTAATAATTCTCTGCCAGAGTGCAATTGTTAGTAATAGTGCCCCCAACAGTACTAATGTCCCCACTGTGCCCCAGAAGTAATAATGCTTCCAATGTGCCAGTAAGAAGTGCCCCCCAATAATGTGCCAGAAGTTCCCCCCATTGATTCCCCCCCAAAATCATGTGCCAGTAAAAAGTGTCCCACCCCCATAGATGCCCCCCAAATTATGTACCAGTAAGAAATGCCTCAGTGCCCCCATGTGCCAGTAAGAAATGCCCCAGTGCCAGTAAAAATGCCCCAGTGCCCCCATGTGCCAGTAAAATGCTCCCATGTGCCAATAAAAATGCCCCCAGTGTCAGTAAAAATGCCCCCAGTGCCAGTAAAATGCCCCCAGTGCCAGTAAAACTGCCCACAATACCCCCATGTGCCAGTAAAATGCCACTATGTGCCAGTAAAAATGCCCCCAGTGCCCCTTGTGCCAGTAAAAATGCCCTCAGTGCCAGTAAAATGCCCCAGTGCCCCCATGTGCCAGTAAAATGCCCCCATTTGCCAGTAAAATGCCCCCATGTGCCCCATTTGCCAGTAAAAATGCCCCCAATGCAAGTAAAATGCTCCCATGTGCCAATAAAAATGCCCCCAGTGCCCCCTTGTGCCAGTAAAATGCCCCCATGTGCCAGTAAGAAATGCCCCAGTGCCCCCATGTGCCAGTAAAAATGCCCCCAGTGCCAGTAAAATGCCCCCAGTGCCAGTAAAAATGCCCCCAGTGCCCCCATGTGCCAGTAAAATGCTCCCATGTGCCAATAAATATGCCCCCAGTGCCCCCTTGTGCCAGTAAAAATACCCCCAGTGCCAGTAAAATGCCCCCATGTGCCAGTAAAAATGCCCACAATACCCCTATGTGCCAGTAAAATGCCACTATGTGCCAGTAAAAATGCCCCCAGTGCCCCTTGTGCCAGTAAAAATGCCCCCAGTGCCAGTAAAATGCCCCAGTGCCCCATTTGCCAGTAAAAATGCCCCCAGTGCCAGTAAAATGCTCCCATGTGCCAATAAAAATGCCCCCAGTGCCCCCTTGTGCCAGTAAAATGCCCCCAGTGCTCCCATGTGCCAGTAAAAATGCCCCCAGTGCCAGTAAAATGCTCCCATGTGCCAATAAAAATGCCCCCAGTGCCCCCTTGTGCCAGTAAAAATGCCCCCAGTGCCCCCTTGTGCCAGTAAAATGCCCCCAGTGCCCCCATGTGCCAGTAAAAATTCCCCCAGTGCCAGTAAAATGCCCCCAGTGCCCCCATGTGCCAGTAAAATGCCCCCATGTGCCAATAAAAATGCCCCCAGTGCCCCCTTGTGCCAGTAAAAATGCCCCCAGTGCCCCCTTGTGCCAGTAAAATGCCCCAGTGCCCCCATGTGCCAGTAAAAATGCCCCCAGTGCCCCCTTGTGCCAGTAAAAATGCCCCCAGTGCCCCCTTGTGCCAGTAAAAATGCCCCCAGTGCCCCCTTGTGCCAGTAAAAATGCCCCCAGTGCCAGTAAAATGCCCCCAGTGCCCCCATGTGCCAGTAAAATGCCCCCATGTGCCAATAAAAATGCCCCCAGTGCCCCCTTGTTCCAGTAAAAATGCCCCCAGTGCCAGTAAAATGCCCCCATGTGCCAGTAACAATGCCCACAATACCCCCATGTGCCAGTAAAAATGCCCCCAGTGCCCCCTTGTGCCAGTAAAAATGCCCCCAGTACCCCCATGTGCCAGTAAAAATGCCCCCAGTGCCCCCTTGTGCCAGTAAAAATGCCCCCAGTGCCACCTTGTGCCAGTAAAAATGCCCCCAGTGCCCCCATGTGCCAGTAAAAATGCCCCCAGTGCCCCCCATGTGCCAATAAAAATGCCCCCATAAAAAAAATAAACACTTACTTACCTCCAGCAGCGATGCGATGCAGGCCTCTTCCGGCCTGTGTCCAGCGCTGTACGGCTTGGGCGGCGCGATGACGTCATCGCGTCGCCTGAGCTGGCCTCTGATAGGCTGCAGGCCTAGGGCCTGCAGCCTATCAGAGGAACGGGCAGGGGAGACGCCTCTCCCTCCCCTGCCCCACATCTCCAAAGGCAGACTATGGAGATGAGCGCTTCCACAATGGAAGCGCTCATCTCCCTCTGCCCCACCGCCGCACTTGCAGGGCACGGCCGGGCCATTAAGGGGGCGCTCTGGCAGGGCGCCCCCTTAACTGGCCGGGAGTGAAGCGCCCTGTGCAACCGCACAGGTCGCACACCCCTAAGGCCGGCCCTGATAATGGGGGCAATCCGGCCTGTGCCCCCCCAGGAGGCTGGGCCCCGGGCGGTTGCCCAGATTGCCCTCATTATAATCCGCCTATGATTGCCAGGGTGGGAGGCAACAGAGCTCACAACAGGTACAAGCTGTGAGGGTTCCAAACTGGCACACCCTCCTCCCACTTGATGCACTGCTGCTACCGGAAGAGGAGGAGGAAGACACAGTTTGGATCCTCATACAGAACTACAGTTGAAATCTACTACATTATCTGTACACAGAGAGTTATCATTGTGTTATCTTTGGGACTTCATAGGACTACTTCATAGGACTACAAATGACATCTACCACATTATCTGTACTCTGTTACCTGTGGTGTTACATAGGACTGAAGGTAGGTAAAAAGGGGCAAGTCCACATGTTAAGTGGTTTCAATAATTGGCCTTCCCATGGTGTTGGCAACCCACACTACGCCACTGGCACTAAGTATAGGGAGACCTTATAGCACTTGTGAACGCTTTGACAGTCACAAGCCGAGAAACCACTCAAACTGGTCTTCGGAGTAAAACTCCAATAACCTTAGCTGTCTAGAGACAGGGGTAATTTGTGTGAAGGCTGGATATACCAATTTCTCTCTTTCACTGCCCTAATCCTCTCTGTCACTGCAGTCATAACATCATCTTCTTGGCTTCCGAGGTGCCATGCCCAAACACCCCAGACACCACTGTAGCCAATTACTGACCACAGCTGTATACTGTACATGACCACTGAGGCCTGTGATTGGCTGCAGTAGTTTGGTGGAGTATAAGGGTATGTCATCACTATGCTATTCGGTCGAGCATTACGGTGCTCGGGACCACTCGGTGTTCGGCCGAAACACCGTGTGTGCTCGAGCGCCATGCTCGAGTCCCCACTGGCATTCACTGTAATGCCGTAGCAATCTTGGCATTACAGTAATTGGCTGGCCGGGAACGTGTCATCGGGTGCTATGACCAGCTCAGACCGAGTCAGGGAGAGCTGCTGCAAGGAGGGACAGTTAGTGTAGGGAGAGAAATTGGCTAGGCAGGGCTAGATTTTCAATTAAAAGACCCAAAAGCCTTTTTAAGTGCTGTTGTGATATCTGGCTACAATATTTTTTTTTTTTTTGGGGGGGGGTTAAAAATTGCGCAAGGTGGCCTGACCTTAATGCCACCTGCACAGCTGGAGCATTTTAATACTTTCTGTATCCTATATACCTGATATCTGTTGCTATTTTTTCTGTCGCTAATCAAGCCAACAGTACCTCATCTGCGTCTGCTGTATAACGTTTGCGCAAGGAGGCACAGATAGTGTAAGGATAGGATTTGGCTGGGCAGGGCTAGTTGTTCTGTTAAAAAGACACAAAAGTCTATTGTTATATCTGGCTGCAATTTATTTTTTTCTCTTGGGGCAAAAAGAACGCAAGTTTGCCTTACCCTAATACCACCTGCACAGCGTGTGCATTATTACGTTTCTGTACTCTATATACGTAGCTGACATCCGTTGCTATTTTTTCTGCCGCTAATCAAGCCAACAGTACCTCATCTGTGTTTGCCTGACCTTAACACCACCGGTGCAGCTTGTGCATTAGAACGTTGCTGTATCTTATATAGCCAACATACGGTGTCATTTTTTCTGCCGTTAATCAAGGCGACATTACCTGCGCTGCGTCTGCTGTATAAAGTTTGCGCAAGGAGGGACAGATAGTGTAGGGATAGAAATTGGCTAGGCATGGCTAGTTGTTCTGTTGAAAAGCCCTTATAAAGGGATATAATATCTGTCTGCAATATATTATTTTTGTGCTGGGTTAAAAATTGCGCAAGGTTGCCTGACCTTAACACCACCTTTGCAGCGTCTGCTGTCTAACATTTGTGTATCCCAAATACCTGAAATCCAGTGTATTTTTTTCTGCCGCTATTCAAGGTGACATTACTAATGTTGCCGTGATTAGCGGCAGAAAATAACGCAATAAATGTCAGGTATATAGGAGAAACAAACATTGTACTGCACATGTAATGTCGCCGTGATTAGCGGCAGAAAAAAATACACCGGATTTCAGGTATATAGGGAAACAAACATTGTACTGCACATGTAATTTCATCGTGATTAGCGGCAGAAAAAAACGCAATAAATGTCAGATATATAGGAGAACCAAACATTGGACTGCACATGTAATGTCGCCGTGATTAACGGCAGAAAAAAATACACCGGATTTCAGGTATATAGGGAAACAAACATTGTACTGCACATTTAATGTCGCCGTGATTAGCGGAAGAAAAAAACGCAACAAATGTCAGGTATATAGGAGAAACAAACATTGTACTGCACATGTAATCTCGCTGTGATTAGCGGCAGAAAAAAAACGCAACAAATGTCAGGTATATAGGAGAAACAAACATTGTACTGCACATGTAATGTCGCCGTGTTTAGCGGCAGAAAAAAACGCAATAAATGTCAGGTTTATAGGAGAATCATACATTGTACTGCACATGTAATGTTGCCGTGATTAGCTGCAGAAAAAAACGCAACAAATGTCAGGAGGAGAAACAGTAGGAGAAACAAACATTGCGCTGCACACAATGCACAGCTGGTTTTAGGATTAGGCAAACTTGCGCAAATTTTGACCATGAAGAATAAAAATATTACAGCCAGATATAACAATAGTCCTTAAAAGGACTTTTGGGTCTTTTCAACACAACAACTAGCCCTGCCTAGCCAAATCCTATCCCTACTCTATCTGTGCCTCCTTGCGCAAACGTTATACATTATATGCATAACGGCAGAAAATATTTCTAAATATTTCTGACATTCGGTGAAATTTTTCTGCTCATACACTAAAAAAAATCTGCGCAACTGTACTTTTGACAAACTTGCATATATACCATTTCATATGCAGAAAGCGAGCAGTAAGGAGCAGGGAAGTGTGCATGCTGCTGATGGTGCACGCAGAGGCCATGGCTCTGGGCTCGGTGAAACAGTGTCTGCTGGCAGAGCACAAGAAGCAAAGTCATCCAAAACTCCTAGCTTCATGTCCCAGGTTGCAGGGCGGCGCAAGACAGGTTCTTGTTAGGTCAACATGTCAGGAGGAGGACCAGAGTGAGGTTAATTTTTTAGGTTCAAAAATTATGGGTGAAGGCCTGCTGGTGAACCTCTTAAATATTTAAAGGCGAGGGCAGCCTAATAAGTATTTTGATATGATGGAGGAAGAGGGGGAAGATGACGAGAAAATAAAGAGGAAGGGATGCATGGGAATACAGTGTATTCAATACACCCTAAAAGCCACATTTAAAGTTCCTTTATGTTCAGCCACTTTTGTCTGGTGGGGTAGCGAAGTTAGGGGCAATCCAGGCCTTGTTCATTTTGATTAGCGTCAACCTGTCAGCATTTTCAGTTGACAGGCGTATGCGCCTAGCAGTTATTATGCCCCCAGCGGCACTAAATAACCACTCCGACAAAACGCTGGCGGCAGGGCAGGCCAGCACCTCCAAGGCGTAGAGTGCCAGTTCGTGCCACGTGTCCAGCTTAGACACCCAATAATTATAAGGCACAGAGGGATCGCTGAGGACGTTGACACGGTCAGCTAGGTACTCCTTTACCATTTTCAAAAACCTTTCCCTCCTTGTGACACTAGGCCGCTTATCAGAACCTTTTCCACATGCAGAGCGGCCCACCTTTATTGTGAGCAACTGGAAAGGCGCCGACCGTGTTGCAGCTGGTATTCTGTCAAGGGAATCCCTTTTTTATCCCTTACTTCAATTGATTGTCTCTGTCCAAATTAGATTTGAGTGCATGCGTCGACGCTAAGAACTCCAGACCACACAGAATGTTGCTGGTTTGAAATCCTATACACTTCTCTTTATTTTCAGGAAGCACTGTCTCATTTTAATTCTCTGATTTAGGAGGGATTTAGGAGTGGTTATCAAATCACATGTATCTCCATACCCTATTATAATTGGATGTCCAGAGTATATAACCTTTTTTGGACATGGAGCATAAATTTATGAAATATCAAAACAGGATATATGTATACAATAGGTTTCTTTTGCATCTGCGCAGTCTTATTCAGGCGCTGGCTGACTAATATTCTCTTCGTCATTCAAAACAGGAACTAGGTGCTTCTGTCTGAAGGCCTATCTTGTGTAAGCTGTTCCAAGCTAAATGCAGTCTTGTTACGTTATCTGGATAAGATGGCTGTTAAATGCATAACATAAGATGTAACAGATAAGATGTAACAGATTTCCATGTTTTTTCTTATTGCTCACCTTCACAATTCCACTACTGGTCTCTGCTGCTCATAAAGCCTGCCCAACAAGTGGAAGGTGGAGTTCCAGCACATGCTCAGGTCGCACAGCAGTCGGTGAGCTGGCAAGTGTAAGCGCTGCTGCAGCGTTGCCAGACCAGCGGAAGCTGTAGGTGACTTTTGGAAATGGGCACACAGGCAGCGCACCTTCACCAGCAACTCAAGCAAATTGGGGTAGGTTTTGAGAAACCGCTGAACCACTAAGTTGAAGCAGTTGTTTGGCCTGAGGGAGACTCCTGTTCGTCCTCTCTGTTGGAGGAAGAGGTAGACTCATTCCTGCCATTAGTTCCAGGGTCCTATAGGGTCAGTTTGGTTTAGGTTCCTGAGTATGGGCTCGCCTAACTTTGAGGCCTGTTCATACTGGTAGTCAGTCAGGATTAGAGTCATGGTTTCCTTTAGGAGGTGTCCATCTTCCTACCTTAGTTTCCAGGCCTAATCTTCTTTCCCTCTTTCCCTCCTATGCTCTGTGTGGTTCCCCCCCCCACACCTGAGCGTGACAGTATGTGTGTGAGCTTGCCGAACTCCAAAGCCGCCATCAAGTTGCGGCCGTTATCAGACACAACCATGCCTGGTTGTAGGTTGAGTGGCGAGAGCCACAGCTCAGCCTGGTCCCTTATACCCTGCCACAGCTCTGTTGCGGTGTGCTGTTTGTCACCTAAGCAAATAAGTTTCCGGACAGCCTGCTGTCGCTTCCCCACCGCTGTGCTACACTGCTTCCAGCTACTGACTGATGGCTGAATGGTGCTGCAAGATGAGAATTCTGAGGATGCAGTGGAGGAGGAGAAGGAGGGGTTGCAGCCGCTAATGTAGGTGGTGGCGGAAATCCTGATGGAAGTAGGGCCCGCAATCCTTGGCGTCGGTAGCACCTGTACCATCCCAGGGTGCGACTCACTCCCAGCCTCCACAACGTTCACCCAGTGTGCTGTCAGGGAAATGTAGCATCCCTGGCCAAAAGCACTTATCCATGTGTCAGTCATTAAGTGGACCTTCCCAGTAACTGCGTTGGTCAGGGCACGGGTTATGTTACGGGACACATGCTGGTGTAAGGCGGTGACGGACCCAGGCATTTGGCCCACCTATTAGGGTGCTTTGCTGCCATGAGGATTATGCTGGTGGTGGTCAGGTTGCTAGTGTTCATGCCCTTGCTCATTTTGGTACTGCACAGGTTGCAAATGACAATTCTTTTATCGTCCACACTTGTCGGTGTGGCCTGCCTTCTCCCTTTTGCCACCGCACTGCCTCTTCAAGCCTGTTGCGGTGCTGCGGATCCCTCCCCCTCTGTACTGCTGTCCTCGCTCAGCTTGCCCCTTTGCCATGTTGGGCCAGTGATTTCATAGTCTACCACCTCCTCTTCCACTTCTTCACTCTGGTCCTCCTCCTGACAAGTTGACATTCAGTGCTGCTGACACTCAAAAACATTAGGGGCGAGTGCCTACTGTTGATCTGACTGTCTAAAACATTAGGGGCGAGTGCCTGTTGCTGATCTGACCGTGTAAAACCTTAGGGGTGAGGGCCTGCTGCTACTTGCGCTTTATATACAAGTAAATGTATGTTTCCTAATAATATAAAATCGATGTTATATTTGGTTTTGGGGGGTATTCTTGTCATTCCGTAAAAGTGGCGTAATACTCGGACAACATCGTTAATAGCACCAACTTTGGTGATGTCCAAGATGCATCCAGACATCCTCCCCATGCTGTTCCCAAACTATATCAGTGGTGTTTTCACCATTTTCTCAACTTTCACTATGAACCAGACACCCTCCCCTCTTCAGAGCAGGGGGTGCCTGGTTTAATGCTCGGGTTCTCCCACTGACTTCCATTATACTCGGGTGCTTGGCCGAGCACTCGAGCACCACCTAGTGTTTGGCCAGAGCACCCGAGCATTGCAGTGCTCAATCAACACTAGTCATCACTGCCAAATAAATCGAATTAGAGCAGCTGCACTGGGAGTGGCAGTGGGTGATAAAGTTGAGGACAGTGGCATACCACCCATAGAGGCAGACCACGCCACTGCTATGGGGCCCGCGGCACAAGGGGGGCCCGGAGCGCATGGGAGGCCCCGCCCCCTACTCTGCATCATTAAGATGTGTCCCGTCCCTGCGCTCCGGGTCTCTCCTGGCCCGCTCACCTTTGCTCACCGCCGCAACCCGGACGTTCCTGTGCGCTCCCAGCTGGCCACGCCTCCTCCCTCTTGCCAAAAGAGGGGAAAGAAGAAGACCAAGGCCAAGCCCCTCCAGAGTGGTGTCAGGACAAGGGACAAGTAACTGTAAGTTTTTATGTGTTATGTATGTGTGTGTATGTATGTATGTGTGTGTATATATGTGTTTATGTATGCATGTGTGTATGTATGTGTTTGGGTATATGCATACACTGTGCCAGACAATATACATTATACCTCTACTGTGTATACACTGTATATTGTACAGCGTGGCGCAGGGGTTATATTATCTGGTATGGTGTAACCGCCATGCATTTGTTGTACAGTAAATATTATAATCCCTGTACCATGCTATACAATGTACAGTATAATCCATACACCATACTGTATAATATACAGTATAATCCATACACCATACTGTATAATATACAGTATAATCTGCACACCAGGCTGTATAATAAACAGTATAATCCATACACCATGCTGTATAGTATACAGTATAATCCGTACACCTTGCTGTATAGTATACAGTATAATCCGTGCACCATGCTGTATAGTATACAGTATAATCTGTCCACCATGTTGTATAGTATACAGTATAATCCGTACACCATGCTGTATAGTATACAGTATAATCCGTACACCATGCTGTATAGTATACAGTATAATCCATACACCATGCTGTATAGTATACAGTATAATCCGTACACCATGCTGTATAGTATACAGTATAATCCTTACACCATACTGTATAATATACAGTATAATCTGTACACCATGATGTATAGTATACAGTATAATCCGTACACCATGCTGTATAGTATACAGTATAATCCGTACACCATGCTGTATAGTATACAGTATAATCCGTACACCATGCTGTATTGTATACAGTATAATCCGTACACCATGCTGTATAGTATACAGTATAATCCGTACACCATGCTGTATAGTATACAGTATAATCCATACACCATGCTGTATAATATACAGTATAATCCATCCTTGTGGCTGCCCCCATTCAGTATAATGTCTCTTTAGTTTAAAAAAAATAAATAAATCAGTAGCTCATGCATACATTTTTTATTGGCAAATGGGGGCATGGCATGGGAGGAGCCAGGGCAGCATGTGGGATGGGCCTGGGTAGTGGGCAGGGTTAGGGGCCCCATTCAGATTCTTGCTATGGGGCCCAATGATTTCTATGTACACCCCTGGTTGAGGATACATGTTTTTTTCTTATTTTACAACTATTCTTGCCTGGGAGACCATTCCTGTATAACTCAGACTAGTTTATACCAGAAAATACAGTTTTGTGCAAATATCCATACAGTGGCCAAATAATTCCACATTAATGGGGCAACAATTTAATTCACTGCCCATATCTATATACAACATACACATGAAACACAGATATATAAAACAGGATAAAATATTGTAGAGTACAGTAGAAATAATGTGTCCCTCTGCAGCACATTAAGCAGCCACCCTTCTTGTTGCTTGAGAGTGTCTAAATTCAGTGCAGTATCTGTGTACAGAAACACCTAAGAAAAGAATGGCGGGATGAGTTAAGCTGCACCCCCTTCATGTAGAGAGGGAATTCTACCCTGTGCAGTCTGCTGACAAAGACTTCCACTAAACTGCCAAACAAGATGTGAAGAGGGCTTAACAAGAACAGAATTGATCTTTAGAGCATCTTTTAGATAACTGATGAAGATTGAGAACAGGAATTTTCCCTCCTCCCCTATCCATTTAAAGTTCATTTATAAAGCATTTGACAATAGGTTTAAAACGTTCTTGAGTTTTCAAAAAAAGTTTGCATAATGATTCTACTTCTTTCTACAGTCAAAACTGTAAGGGCCCGTTCACGTGACGGTGTGAACGGGTCCGCACCTATTCCGCAAATTTGCGGAATAGGGGCGGGCCCGTTCACCTCTATGCAGTGGACTGCAAGTTAGGTGGAAGTGAAACCCCTAGTGGACATAATTTTTTTCAGGTGGATGCAGGCATATTTTTTAAATGAAGCAATTTAGAAATGTGCTATTTACACCATTCTCTATTAAACCATTATCATTACATTCAGCTGAGCTAGCCCTACAAGTCATTGTGCCCGGTTTATCAGTGAATTTTTTTGTTACAGACTGCCTTTAACCAGACAACCCCAGACCTGGCGGTATTACTATAGTGTTCTTTAATTGCTGCATTTCTATATGTTGTATATGCAAGTCTACATAATGTTATGTATGTCACATGTACTATGTCATTTTATGCAGCAGAGGGAGGTATTGGTTGGCAATGACTGGCTGTAACAGGGTTTAACCACTCTGTTCCACCCCATTCTAGTAGAGTGGGCTGGTCTGACTTCCTTCCACGAAGGTGGAAGTGTAGTGTAGTTCTGAATTCTATAGTCAAAGTTAGGCAGGGAGAAGACCAGAGATGTCCTGTCCAGATAGTTTAGGAGTGAGGAAGCAGCTCATAGAGCACCAATTCCCAAGAACTCTATCGTTTCCCCTCTGAGAGGAGTTCAGGATCCAAATGATTCTTCTCCTACCATAGAGTCAGGAAGTAGCACGTAGAGCAACCACTTTCAAGAACTGAAGAAAGGACCCAAGTGAAGCCTCACTGCTGTGAGGTGAGGGATTACGGCTAAAGACACTCTTATCATCAGACAAACACTAGTCCCTCAACATATACAGTACAGACCAAAAGTTTGGACACACCTTCTTATTCAAAGACGGCATCAAAACTATGAATTAACACATGTGGAATTATATACTTAACAAAAAAGTGTGAAACAACTGAAAATATGTCTTATATTCTAGGTTCTTCAAAGTAGCCACCTTTTGCTTTGATTACTGCTTTGCACACTCTTGGCATGTTCTTGATGAGCTTCAAGAGGTAGTCACTTGAAATGTTTTTTACTTCACAGGTGTGCCCTGTCAGGTTTAATAAGTGGGATTTCTTGCCTTATAAATGGGGTTGGGACCATGAGTTGTGTTGGGCAGAAGTCAGGTGGATACACAGCTGATAGTCCTACTGAATAGACTGTTAGAATTTGTATTATGACAAGAAAAAAGCAGCTAAGTAAAGAAAAATGAGTGGCCATCATTACTTTAAGAAATTTAGGTCAGTCAGTCCGAAAAATTGGGAAAACTTTGAAAGTGTCCCCAAGTGCAGTTGCAAAAACCATCAAGCGCTACAAAGAAACTGGCTCACATGAGGACCTCCCCAGGAAAGGAAAACCAAGAGTCACGTCTGCTGCGGAGGATAAGTTCATCAGAGTCACCAGCCTCAGAAATCGCAGGTTAACAGCAGCTCAGATTAGAGACCAGGTCAATGTCTTACAGAGTTCTAGCAGCAGACACGAGGAGACTGTGTGTAGCAGGCCTTTATGGTAAAATAGCTGCTAGGAAACCACAGGCAACAAGCAGAAGAAACCTGTTTGGGCTAAAGAACACAGGGAATGGACATTAGACCAGTGGAAATCTGTGCTTTGGTCTGATGAGTCCAAATTTGAGATCTTTGGTTCCATCCACCGTGTCTTTGTGCGACGCAGAAAAGGTGAACGGATGGACTCTACATGCCTGGTTCCCACCGTGAAGCATGGAGGAGGAGGTGTGATGGTGTGGGGGTGCTTTTCTGGTGACACTGTTGGGGATTTGACCATAGGAAGACCTGCACTCAATTGCTGAAATTGTATGGAATTTTAATCAAAAATAATAATAACGCACAATTAAAAATATACATAAAATCAATAAAATCAAATTAAGAAAAAATGTTCCAACACATTATGAAGTCGTCAGTCCATAATTTTGCAAAATTTTGGTGACAGTCCAATAGGTCTATTAGTTGTTGATTAGTAAGCTCCAATTTTCTAATATAGATATAATAATTATTGTCCCATATGTAGAATAGCCAGCATGAGTAAATGTAACAATCCAAATAGGTATAGTCTTTACAGGCTCTTATCGATCTCACAAAGTCTGGGGAGTTCGGATCTTCCCACTATATATTCCGTGGGAAGTTTAGAGGGAAGATCCTTATCCTTAGAGGGAAGATCCTTATCCTTATTATTGATTTTATGTATATTTTTAATTGTGTGTTATTATTTTTGATTAAAATTCCATACAATTTCAGCAATTGAGTGCAGGTCTTCCTATGGTCTGATACATTTTTCTTTTCTGGTATTAGGTGAACCAGAAAGACCGTTGCACCTATTATACCCATTATTACGGTGTGAGCCCTCCATCTTGTTATTGATTCTGTTGGGGATTTATTCAAAATTGAAGGCATACTGAACCAGCATGGCTACCCCAGCATTTTGCAGGCGGCATGCTTTTCCATCTGGTTTGCGTTTAGTTGGACCTTCATTTATTTATCAACAAGACAATGACCCCAAACACACCTCCAGGCTGTGTAAGGGCTATTTGACCAAGAAGGAGAGTGATGGGGTGCTATGCCAGACGATCTGGCCTCCACAGTCACCAGACCTGAACCCAATCAAGATGGTTTGGGGTGAGCTGGACCGCAGAGTGAAGGCAAAAGGGCCAACAAGTGCTAAGCATTTCTGGGAACTCCTTCAAGACTGTTGGAATACCATTTCAGGTAACTACCTATATAATTCCACATGTGTTAATTCATAGTTTTGATGCCTTCAGTGTGAATCTACAATTTTCATAGTCATGAAAATACAGAAAACTCTTTGAATGCGAAAGTGTGTCCAAACTTTTGGTCTGTACTGTAAGTGCAGAATTGCATACATCCAATTTGTCATTATACCTCCTCAGCTGGAGCCAAAGAAGAACTGCACTAAAGCCTGTTGCTACTGTATGTATTTTCAAGTTCTACATTAAACTTAGCAAAAAGGACTTTGTTATGTTCAACTCTGGCCTAATTTTTAGTGCTATAACTTTCACTGCAACGGGACCCAGGGAGCAATGACCTGAGTTAGGACACCGTGACACAACTACACTACATCAGGGCCACTACCACTCCCATCCTCTACACCTGCATTCACGGAGGCTCACTGCAGTTACAGAGGGTTAAATTACAATTGTTTCACTCAGCAATCTTTGCTTTTGTTGTTTTTAACCACAACACTAGAGATGAGCGAGCACTAAAATGCTCGGGTGCTCGTTATTCGAGTCGAACTTTTCCTGATGCTCGGGTGCTCGTTTCGAATAACGAACCCCATTGAAGTCAATGGGAGACTCGAGCATTTTTGCAGGGGACCAAGGCTCTGCCTAGGGAAGGCTGGGTGAAAACCTGGAAACATCAGAAAATGATGGAAACACCACGGAAATGGACAGGAAACAGCAGGGGCAGCATGCATGGATGCCTCTGAGGCTGCCTAATCCCACCATTACCCCAAATTCTCAGGCAACAGCCTGGTGGTTACCCTCATGGCAATTGTGCTCACCCAGACCAAGAAAGGCGAGGCAAATACCCATCACATGTTAGGGAAGCACCCAACTAGGTGCAACGAAGGTCCATCACCGCCTGCAGGTGACACCACTGCTCATGCTGGCACTGCAGCTGACATCAAGTTTAGTATCTGTTCTTATCAGTTGCTGTGGCTGTTGGTGGTAAAGTGGTGAGCATAGCTGCTTCCCAAGCAGTTGACCTGGGTTCGATTCCCGTCTATCGCAGGAGGCAATTAAAAGAAGATCTAAAAGAAAATCAGTACAATATCTAATTCGTCCCCTACCCGGGTAAATTGTTTGGAGAGAGGGCCTGTAGGTGGGGGGGAAGGAGGTTTCGCTGGAAGAGCCAGAGGAGTGCCCCTGGGGCTAGCGTGGGTGGTGGTGACAACAGCCGGAATGGATTTGGAAAAACTGTTGCTTCAACCGGTATGGTATCGATTCTTCTCAGTTTAATATCGTATACGTCCCCTATCTTGGGACCTTATATTTCATGGATTTTTCGACCACGGAAAACGTAAAAAGAGCTTGCTCTGGCCAGGGGAGTGTCTTTCCCACTGCAGCTAAGGGGACGTGTCCATGCTCTGCCTATCACAGGTCAGGAGGCAATTAAAAGAAGAAAAACAAAAAACATCAGTACAATATCTAATATGTCCCCTATCCGGGTAAATTGTTTGGAGAGAGGGCCTGTAGGTGGGGGGAAGGAGGTTTCGCTGGAAGAGCCAGAGGAGTGCCTCCTGGGCTAGCGTGTGTGGTGGTGATAACAGCCGGATGTAGTTAGAATGACGACGCAGGACCCCAACTTAAAAATTTAGCATCAACCAGTACAATTGTCAATTATGAGCTCGATCAATTGTGGCATGACTTTTAAATGGGTATTGCATGTGGTCACGTTACAGTGGGGACTCCTTGGGGGGACTTTCTCATGATGGGACAGATTCAACTTGGGTGGATCAGGCACAGGAACAGATCAATTTTTTTTGTGTTTATTTAACTTTTATTTAGCACAAATAACCACAGAGATATTTATTCGTTATCTTCTCTGCGCAGTCTGGCGTTGGGGTTCATCACTTTGATGGCGAGCTGTGCCGCTCTCTCCACAATGGTCTTTGGGTTCTTAGATGGAGACGTTGTGGGCGATTTCAGCACAGAAGGATTTGTTGCTCATCAACAGAACCTCGAGCTCCTTGACATTGTGGACCAGGAATTTGCGGAAACCTGTGGGCAGCATGTGTTTGGTCTTCTACTTGCTACCGTATCCAATGTTGGGCAATATAGATACGCAGGTAATATTATTTTTCAAACCTATCCCAAAAATAAAAATTTACGCAGTTTGCGCAAATAAAACTGGAAACTGGAATTGGAGAGAGGGCCTGTAGGTGGACCTCCGGTAAAATTGTTTGGAGAGAGGGCCTGTAGGTGGGGGGGCAGGCTGGGGGGAAGGAGGTTTTGCTGGAAGAGCCAGAGGAGTGCCCCCTGGGCTAGCGTGTGTGGTGGTGACAACAGCCGGATGTAGTTAGAATGACGACGCAGGACCCCAACTTAAAAATTTAGCATCAACCGGTACAATTGTCAATTATGAGCTCGATCAATTGTGGCATGACTTTTAAATGGATATTGCATGTGGTCACGTACTCCCTGGAACCCCATAGTCACCCCTTCTCTGATGTGCTAGCCCAGAACATTCTCTGCCCCAAATCGCAAGACCTTTTGCTGTTTCCGTGTGCTGACAGTGGGGATTTACCAGTGTTGTCTGAGGAGGTGGTGGACAATGGCGAGACACAGGTGTCGGGGGGTGAGGTAGTTGTATGGGAAGCAAGTTACAGTGGGGACTCCTTGGGGGGACTTTCTCATGATGGGACAGATTCAACTTGGGTGGATCAGGCACAGGAACAGATCAATTTTTTTTTGTGTTTATTTAACTTTTATTTAGCAAAAATAACCACAGAGATATTTATTCGTTATCTTCTCTGCGCAGTCTGGCGTTGGGGTTCATCACTTTGATGGCGAGCTGTGCCGCTCTCTCCACAATGGTCTTTAGGTTCTTAGATGGAGACGTTGTGGGCGATTTCAGCACAGAAGGATTTGTTGCTCATCAACAGAACCTCGAGCTCCTTGACATTGTGGACCAGGAATTTGCGGAACCCTGTGGGCAGCATGTGTTTGGTCTTCTACTTGCTACCGTATCCAATGTTGGGCAATATAGATACGCAGGTAATATTATTTTTCAAACCTATCCCAAAAATAAAAATTTACGCAGTTTCCGCAAATAAAACTGGAAAATGGAATTGGAGAGAGGGCCTGTAGGTGGACTTCCGGAAAAATTGTTTGGAGAGAGGGCTTGTAGGTGGACCTCCGTAAAAATTGTTTGGAGAGAGGGCCTGTAGGTGGACCTCCAGAAAAATTGTTTGGACAGAGGGCCTGTAGGTGGACCTCCGGAAAAATTGTTTGGACAGAGGGCCTGTAGGTGGACCTCCAGAAAAATTGTTTGGACAGAGGGCCTGTAGGTGGACCTCCGAAAAAATTGTTTGGACAGAGGGCCTGTAGGTGGCCCTCCTGAAAAATTGTGGTAAAAGAGTGCCAGTTGGACCTCTAAAAAATGGCGTTTTTTTGGTCAGCGTTAGGCAAAGACGATATGGAGGAGGAGGAGGAGAAGTAGGAGGAGTAGAGAAGAGGAATCAGATACATAAGTTATTTAAATCTTTAGCTGCTTTCCCCCGGAGGAGATTTGAATTCCGGTGAAATCCATGCTTTGTTCATTTTAATAAGCGTCAGCCTGTCAGCGCTGTCAGTTGACAGGCGTGTACGCTTATCGGTGATGACGCCACCAGCTGCACTGAATACCCGCTCTGACAGCACGCTAGCGGCAGGGCAGGCCAGCACCTCCAAGGCGTACAGCGCCAGTTCAGGCCACGTGTCCAGCTTTGAAACCCAGTAGTTGTATGGAGCAGAGTGATCGCTACGGACGTTGGTATGGTCAGCTAGGTACTCCCTCACCATCTTTCTGTACAGCTCCCCCCTACTCTGCCTAGACTGGGGACAGGTGACAGTGTCTTGCTGGGGTGACATAAAAGTGGCAAAGGCCTTGGAGAGCGTTCCCCTGCCAGTGCTGGACAAGCTGCCTGCTCGCCTCCTCTCCCCCGCTACTTGGCCCACAGAACCATGCCCTCTGCCGCTAGCGGCGTCAGATGGGAAGAATTGTTTCAGCTTGTGCACCAGGGCCTGTTGATATCTATTCACTCTCATACTCCTTTCCTCTGCAGGGATGAGAGTGGAAAGGTTCTGCTTGTACCGTGGGTCCAGGAGAGTGAACACCCAGTAATCGGTGTTTGAAAAAATTCTTCTAACGCGAGGGTCACGGGATAGGCAGCCTAACATGAAGTCTGCCATGTGCGCCAGAGTCCCAACACGCAAGAATTCCCTCTCCTCACTGGCCTGACTCTCCATTTCCTCCTCCTCCTCCTCCAAGTCCTCCTCTTCAGCCCATACACGCTCAAGAGTTAAGGACTGAGCACTGGTACCCTCTACTGTCTCGCCGACATTCTCCTCCTCTTCCTCCTCATCCTCATCCCCCTCCTCCGATACGCGCTGAGAAACAGACCGGAGGGTGCTCTGGCTATCAAGCGACGTATCTTCCTCCACCGTCTCTTGTGACAAGCGCAAAGCATCCGACTTGATGCTGAGCAGTGAGTTTTTCAACAGGCAAAGCAGCGGGATGGTGAGGCTGATAATGGCGGCATCGCCGCTGACCATCTGTGTTGACTCCTCAAAGTTGCTCAACACCTGGCAGATATCAGACATCCACGTCCACTCCTCATTGTAGACTTGAGGAATCTGACTGACCTGACTACCAGTTCTGGTGGAAGTTGACATCTGGCAGTCTACAATCGCTCTGCGCTGCTGGTAAACTCTGGATAACATGTTTAATGTCGAATTCCATCTCGTGGGCACGTCGCACAACAGTCGGTGAGCGGGCAGTTGTAGGCGGCGCTGCGCTGCCCTGAGAGTGGCAGCATCTGTGGTCGACTTGCGGAAATGCGCACAGATGCGGCGCACCTTGGTGAGCAAATCAGACAGATTGGGGTATGTCTTGAGGAACCGCTGAACTATGAGATTGAACACGTGGGCCAGGCATGGCACATGTGTCAGTCTGCCGAGTTGCAGAGCCGCCACCAGGTTACGCCCGTTGTCACACACAACCATGCCTGGCTTGAGGTTCAGCGGTGCCAGCCACACATCGGTCTGCGCCGTGATGCCCTGTAACAGCTCTTGGGCGGTGTGCCTTTTGTCACCTAAGCTCAGCAGTTTGAGCACCGCCTGCTGGCGCTTACCCACGGCACTGCTGCTGCGCCTAGAGCTACCGACTGAAGGCGCCGTGCCCACGGATGGTAATTCGGTGGAGGAGGAGGAGGGGTCGGAGGAGGAAGGAGGAGGCATAGTACGTCTGAGAGACCGTGACCGAGGTAGGCCCCGCAATCCTCGGTGTGGGCAGTACATGAGCGGCCCCAGGGTCATTCTCGGTCCCAGCCTCCACCAAGTTAACCCAATGTGCCGTCAGTGAGATATAGTGTCCCTGCCCGGCAGCACTTGTCCACGTGTCCGTGGTTAGGTGGACCTTCTCAGAAACAGCGTTGGTCAGGGCACGGATGATGTTCTGTGACACGTGCTGGTGTAGGGCTGGGACGGCACATCGGGAAAAATAGTGGCGGCTGGGGACCGAATACCGAGGGGCAGGCACCGCCATGAGATTTCGAAAGGCCTCGGTCTCTACCAGCCTATAGGGCAGCATCTCCAGGCTAAGCAATTTGGAGATGTGGACGTTGAGGGCTTGGGCATGTGGGTGGGTGGAACTGTATTTCCTCTTGCGCTCCAGCGTCTGCTGTAAAGACAGCTGAACGCTGCGCTGGGACACGTTGGTGGACACTGTGGAGGATCGTGGAGGCGAAGGTGTGGTTTTCCGTCGGGAGGCGCTCGTGCCGGGGTCCTGGGCAGGGGGTTGACTAGCAGAGGCAGCGAGTGACGCAGGGGGTTGACTAGCAGAGGCAGCGAGTGACACAGGGGAAGGAGCAGTGGTGTGACCCGCAGGAGGTGGTGAACGGCCTTGGTTCCATTGAGTGGGGTGTTTAGCACTCATATGCCTGCGCATGCTGGTGGTGGTTAGGCTAGTAGTGGTGGCACCCCTGCTGATCCCTGGTGTGGCACAGGTTGCACACCACAGTCCGTCGGTCATCCTCACTTTCTTTAAAGAACCTCCAGACTTGCGAACATCTAGGCCTCGCCACGGGAGCTTCACTACGTGAAACAGTTGCTGCTGATGCACCAGCTCTGGCCCTGCTTCTCCCTCTGGCCACACCACTGCCTCTTACAACCTGTTCTGGTGCAGCACTCGCCTCCGCCTCAGAAGCACTGTCTTCACTCGGCATATCAACCCAGCTTGGGTCAGTCACCTCGTCATCCTCCGATTCCTCAGTCTGCTCCCCCCTCGGAATTCCTCCCCTTACAACAACTTCACCACTGTCTGACAACCGTGTCTCCTCATCGTCCGACACCTCTTTACAAACTTCTTCCACTAACTCAACATTGTCAATCATCATCATCACCCACAGACTGCGACAGTTGGAAAACTTGGGCATCGGGAACGAGGTCAGCAGCAACCTGAGAAGTGGTTTGTGACTCTGGGAAGGGTCCAGAAAACAGTTCCTGAGAGTATGCCGGATCGCATTCCAAATTTTCCTGGGAGGGGGCAGACTGGGGGATAGGAGGTTGAGGTGGAAGAGCCAGAGGAGTGCTCCCTTGGGTAACGTGGGTGGACTGCGTGGAAGACTGACTGGTGGACAAATTACTTGAAGCATTGTCCGCAATCCACGAGATCAGCTGTTCGCACTGTTGTGGTTTCAACAGTCCTCTACCACGTGTCCCTGTAAGTTGAGACATGAAGCTAGGGAGTGTAGCTCTGCGGCGTTCCACAGCTCCCTCATCAGCAGGTACTGTCTCACCCTGCCCAGGACCACGGCCTCTGCCCCCTGCAGTAATTGAATGCCCACGCCCACGCCCTCGTCCTCGACCCTTAGCCCTGGGGTTCAACATTTTCTGTATATAAGTGTATGATATAAAAAAAATAAAATAAACGGGCCTGGTGTACTGAAACCCACAAACTTGTTCAGTCTGGTTTAATTAAGTGACGTACAGAAAGTGTCACCTGGACAGAATATACGGATTGGAGTGAGTGTGCTGAACTGTGACACACAGAAAGGTTACACGCAGCTGTGTGAAATGGATTTGTATCACTGAGCTAAAACAACAAAAAAAATAATTTTTTTTGTATATATTGTTTTGGATTTTTGTTTTTTTTGGAACGTGACGTGCAGAAACTATGGTAGAGCTGACTGACACCCTACTGACGGTGGCTATTTAGACTGCGACCCAGACAAATGTCGCACAGAGATTTTTAGGATCAATCTATATACGTGACAGGTAGCAAATGACTTGGTTCTATTCTGTGACGTACAGAAAGTGTCACCTGGACAGAATATACGGATTGGAGAGAGTGTGCTGAACTGTGACACACAGAAAGGTTACACGCAGCTGTGTGAAATGGATTTGTATCACTGAGCTAAAACAACAAAAAAACTAATTTTTTTTGTATATTTTGTTTTGGATTTTTGTTTTTTTTTTGGAACGTGACGTGCAGAAACTATGGTAGAGCTGACTGACACCCTACTGACGGTGGCTATTTAGACTGCGACCCAGACAAATGTCGCACAGAGATTTTTAGGATCAATCTATATACGTGACAGGTAGCAAATGACTTGGTTGTATTCTGTGACGTACAGAAAGTGTCACCTGGACAGAATATACGGATTGGAGAGAGTGTGCTGAACTGTGACACACAGAAAGGTTACACGCAGCTGTGTGAAATGGATTTGTATCACTGAGCTAAAACAACAAAAAAACTAATTTTTTTTTATTTTTATTTTTTAGTTTTGTTTTTTTTGGAACGTGACGTGCAGAAACTATGGTAGAGCTGACTGACACCCTACTGACGGTGGCTATTTAGACTGCGACCCAGACAAATGTCGCACAGAGATTTTTAGGATCAATCTATATACGTGACAGGTAGCAAATGACTTGGTTGTATTCTGTGACGTACAGAAAGTGTCACCTGGACAGAATATACGGATTGGAGCGAGTGTGCTGAACTGTGACACACAGAAAGGTTACACGCAGCTGTGTGAAATGGATTTGTATCACTGAGCTAAAACAACAAAAAAACTAATTTTTTTTGTATATTTTGTTTTGGATTTTTGTTTTTTTTGGAACGTGACGTGCAGAAACTATGGTAGAGCTGACTGACACCCTACTGACGGTGGCTATTTAGACTGCGACCCAGACAAATGTTGCACAGAGATTTTTAGGATCAATCTATATACGTGACAGGTAGCAAATGACTTGGTTGTATTCTGTGACGTACAGAAAGTGTCACCTGGACAGAATATACGGATTGGAGAGAGTGTGCTGAACTGTGACACACAGAAAGGTTACACGCAGCTGTGTGAAATGGATTTGTATCACTGAGCTAAAACAACAAAAAAACTAATTTTTTTTTATATTTTGTTTTGATTTTTGTTTTTTTTGGAACGTGACGTGCAGAAACTATGGTAGAGCTGACTGACACCCTACTGACGGTGGCTATTTAGACTGCGACCCAGACAAATGTCGCACAGAGATTTTTAGGATCAATCTATATACGTGACAGGTAGCAAATGACTTGGTTGTATTCTGTGACGTACAGAAAGTGTCACCTGGACAGAATATATGGATTGGAGAGAGTGTGCTGAACTGTGACACACAGAAAGGTTACACGCAGCTGTGTGAAATGGATTTGTATCACTGAGCTAAAACAACAAAAAAACTAATTTTTTTTTATTTTTATTTTTTAGTTTTGTTTTTTTTTGGAACGTGACGTGCAGAAACTATGGTAGAGCTGACTGACACCCTACTGACGGTGGCTATTTAGACTGCGACCCAGACAAATGTCGCACAGAGATTTTTAGGATCAATCTATATACGTGACAGGTAGCAAATGACTTGGTTCTATTCTGTGACGTACAGAAAGTGTCACCTGGACAGAATATACGGATTGGAGCGAGTGTGCTGAACTGTGACACACAGAAAGGTTACACGCAGCTGTGTGAAATGGATTTGTATCACTGAGCTAAAACAACAAAAAAACTAATTTTTTTTGTATATATTGTTTTGGATTTTTGTTTTTTTTGGAACGTGACATGCAGAAACTATGGTAGAGCTGACTGACACCCTACTGATGGTGGCTATTTAGACTGCGACCCAGACAAATGTTGCACAGAGATTTTTAGGATCAATCTATATACGTGACAGGTAGCAAATGACTTGGTTCTATTCTGTGACGTACAGAAAGTGTCACCTGGACAGAATATATGGATTGGAGAGAGTGTGCTGAACTGTGACACACAGAAAGGTTACACGCAGCTGTGTGAAATGGATTTGTATCACTGAGCTAAAACAACAAAAAAACTAATTTTTTTTGTATATTTTGTTTTGGATTTTTGTTTTTTTTGGAACGTGACATGCAGAAACTATGGTAGAGCTGACTGACACCCTACTGACGGTGGCTATTTAGACTGCGACCCAGACAAATGTTGCACAGAGATTTTTAGGATCAATCTATATACGTGACAGGTAGCAAATGACTTGGTTCTATTCTGTGACGTACAGAAAGTGTCACCTGGACAGAATATACGGATTGGAGCGAGTGTGCTGAACTGTGACACACAGAAAGGTTACACGCAGCTGTGTGAAATGGATTTGTATCACTGAGCTAAAACAACAAAAAAACTAATTTTTTTTGTATATATTGTTTTGGATTTTTGTTTTTTTTGGAACGTGACGTGCAGAAACTATGGTAGAAAGTGTCACCTGGACAGAAAATAGTGAGTGTACTGAACTGTGACACACAGAATGGTTCCACACTGCTGTGTGCAATGGATTTGTATCACTGAGATATAACATAAAAAAAGGGGGGTTATATATGGCGATAGCTGCACTACTAGTGCCAGCCAGCCAGCCATGCCAGGAGACAAAAAAAAATGTCTTCTAGCCCTTAGAAGGGCTGTTGGGTTCTTTGTGGGTGATTCCTGCCTAACAGGGAACTAAATGCATTCCCTAACACTCTCCCTGAAAGGCAGCAGCTCTATCCCTAACGACATCCAGACGGCATCTGAGCCGAGCACCGCGGCCAGTCACTAGTATATTCCAGGGTCACCTGATCAGGCCAGCCAACCCCTGGTATCGACATGTAAGGGCCCCACGTGATGCTGGGTGTACCGTAGAGTCTCCTGGCTTGTGATTGGCTGTGTTTATAGGCGCCTAAAAAGCACAATGCGTAAGTTGCCATTTCCTCGAGCATGGCGAGATACTCGTCCGAACAGCGAGCACTTACAAGTACCCTAATACTCGAGCGAGCACCAAGCTCGGACGAGTATGCTCGCTCATCTCTACACAACACATATTTATTTAGACACACATGTCCTAATGTTGAAGGGAAAGACAAACACTCTAATTTTTATTGTATAACCCTCAGTGGAGTCTGCAGAGTTGATTTGTCATGCAATTGCCGAGGAATACTGTATGGTATTGTGAAAGAAATCACTGAACCATATCAGATTGACTATAAGTATGATAAAGTACTTGCAACCTTCAAATGACATCTTAGAAAATGAACACCTGATGTCCACCTTATTTCACATCACTGGGTAGCTGCATGACATTGTTTTCAGAAGACAAATGATGTGTAGTTTTCTGAATCTTAAATAAGATTATCTCAGCACTGTACCTTGAAATATTGTAACTGCAGCATGCCAGGGGAGGAGAGCAGAGGGGAAGATAAGAGTGATGATAGCAAGAATAATGGTCGTGGATATTACTCACCTGGGCCGCGTAACAATGGGAAGGGCCTTTCTTCCCTTTGGGTCACACTTGTTCTGAGGATTTTCATTCCTGAAGGTGGTTTGGGGTGCCCTTGATGGTGATGAATTGTGAGGTGCAAGGCATGGTCTCCAGCAGCAGTGGAGGCAATGGTGAGGCCACTTTGCATTAGAACAATTCTTTACTGAAAAATTAAGTTCAGATATATCAGTTACCGTTCTCAGCATACATAGAACTTCTTCCTTCAAAACAATTTTCCTCACACTGCTCTTTTCTAGCTGACTTAGGCACAAACATCCAGAAACAGGGGCGTAACAGTTCACAGGAGGCCATCATACGTCAGTAGTATCCTTCTTACAGCTGGCCAGGTTATTTTCTAAAGCACATCCTGGCATTGAAAAGCTAAAATCTCCTGAATAAGTTTAGTATAAAATCTATATTGTCCTTTCAAACAGCTTATCTCCACAGAGCTTCTACATGCACCTACTCATAACACAGGAATGCTCGTAAAATATATATTTTACTCTTTTTTCTTTGAAGCTTCTGGCTAGTCTTATTCAGTGCTGTGCCTTTGCCAACCGCACCACCACCTCCGGGTTCAGTAATGTGACGGTGCGTTAAAGAACTTTACCATAGTACAGTAGCAACATTATACATTAGGATTGCACTGCATGATATTACTATTGCACACTGTCACTAATGATATCACAATGCACAGTAGCAACATCATGCATGCGCCTCTGGTCTAGCTCTGACAATATGGAGGGGGATGTTTTGATGAAAAGTGCCATAAGTGTGGAGCACCAGGGGTGTCACTTGAGTAGTGCTCAGACCTCCAATAGCTCATTTGCATAGTCATAAAAGTTCAAATTTCTCAAGAACACTGGTTCCTACAGAGAAAAAGAAAGTTATCCTTTTAATCAGCTTTATCAACCCTACCAGGCAAAAGAAGTTGGTTATGGCTACACAAATCTGAATTGTGTATTACTATTCTATAGTAAATACATCCAGAATACAAACTCCAGTATTCAGATGTGTGAATTTACCCTTAAAGGGGTTATTCACCCAGTACATATTGGTGGGGTCCAACTCTTGGCACCCCCGAAGATCAGCTGTTTGATGATTAGGAGGTGCCTGCACTAGCAGTACTTCCTCTTCAAGATGACACTGCATGTCGTCTCGCTTGCATCCGCGGCACAGTGTAATTACATGTCCTTGTCTCATTCAAGTGACTTACAAGACCACGTGCAGTGTAATCTTGAAGAGGAAGCAGCACTTGCATGAGTGACACCTCTTCTTCAAACAGCTAATCGGCAGCAATAGCGGGGATCAGACCTCCACTATTCAGATATTAATGACCTATCCTGAGGTAGGTCATCTTTCTTCTGGATTCGTACTAGTGTGTACTGGCTGCACAACCCCTTTTATTTGGAGATATCATCAACATCAACAGATACTGGGTGGCTTTTAATTGGAATCTGTCACCCACTGTTTGCATAGACACAAACTGTAGTTTCCCTGATTAAAGCATTGTTTTTCTCTTATTGGAGTGAATGACAACCATATTCATTATTTATAAAATACGGAAGTAAATATAAAATGTATTTTCAATAAAGATGTATCCCATTCCTGCAATAAATGTCAGTATCTTCCCTACCTTTGGAGCTCAAGTGTATTTATTATTATGTAACAAAGTATGAAAAAAAGAATCCTTCCGGGTCCCCTGTAGGGGGATTCCAGCCATAGGCAAAAAAGTGCCATCAGTTTACTAATAACCCCCACAGGGACTCTATTAGCTAAGAGGTCCAGGATTGTTTTCTAGTGATGTTTTTTGCAACTTTGTAAGTTTGTGTTAAAATGTTCTTGTGGCGTGTCATTCTGTAAGAAGAGAACCATGTCGGTTAGTGCAAAAATGTGTTTCACAGTTCATCGCAATAAGGCCTCATCATGTGTATCATTACTTTTGAGACTGGGCAAGTAGGCTTTTAAGTATTAATATTTAACATGGTGCATGAATTACAAAAGGCTAAATGGAAGCCTTGCTGCCTACAGCATTTCTTTCTTATTCTCAAAGTTTGTGAATTATTTTCTTTGTACATGGTTTGGTTTTCCAGTAGAGAAGTTTTTAAGGCTCCCTGAAGGTTAAGATGAATACTACCAAAAACACACGAACGATCCACAATTGTATCCGCAAGCCTCAACATGAACAGTAGTGTGTATAAGACTGATTATGCCGAGGATGCAAAGAGGAGAGAAATCCACACAAGCTGATATATCTTCACGTAGAAGAAAGCGACTGGAGCCCCCAGAAGAGTCAAAATGAGTAGCTCTTATATATGCAACACGTTTCAGAGCAAAACTTGCTCCTCCACCATCAAATTAAGCTTACATATCTTTTAATAGAGAGAAGCCAATGGAAATCCAGAAGAAAGATTGGATTCCAAAACAAGATTTAAAAGATGCTTCCAAAGGGAAACTTTCTAAACCTATGGGCTTCCCCCATCCCCAACAGAAACAGGACAGGGCAATGTTTCCACTTCTCCTCCCTCCTTTCATATGTGAACTATGCATAACTAAAGCATTGCCGTCCCATATTAGAACTGATGAGACTGGGAGATAGAAGAGACAGGGATGAATTGCTCATTTGCATCAAGCTAAAAATTTCCCATTGCACATCTCCCCACCAGCTACAACTGGGCAAAGTGGTCAGTGCCAATGGCAGGAACATTGTGGCTTCACTGCATTTGGGCAACATAACACATGCTGATGCACAACACCACCACCGCAGGGAGCATGTGCCATTTTCAGCTCAGGTTGTATGGCAGTTCATCAGGAAGGCATTTCACTCCTTCAAAGAGGACAACAGATTTGTGATTAAGTACAACAGCAGCATCAAGAACGTCATCCCTCAGATATATATATATATATATATATATATATATAGCAAACGATCATGCT
Organism: Rhinella marina; assembly: GCA_900303285.1. Lineage (NCBI taxonomy): Eukaryota > Metazoa > Chordata > Amphibia > Anura > Bufonidae > Rhinella > Rhinella marina. The sequence goes on from ONZH01003107.1 coordinate 29,158, forward strand.
GATACAACAAGAGGTATGGAAGAAAAAAAGCTTCCATATCTTGCTTACCACCCTTTAGCTGTTGGGGACCCATAAGAAGGAAGTCCCATGGAGGAGTAAGTGGAGAAGGATAAGTAGTTACCACTGGAGAAGTTGGTGGTGCAGGAAGATGAGGCTGCTGCTGCTGATGATGACACTGGTGATGACCCATCATTACAGTGGGGGGCAGAGCCTGAAAGACCTGGGTGTTTAGGCACTCTAGCAAGCATGGCAAGCTGCATGTTGTTTATATGCTGACAAGTGTATAATCAAGAGAAGTGATAACTACTGGATTATTTTCCTGATACTGAAAGGGAGGGGAATTGTTTTACTACCAGGATACTCTATGTAAACACCTTGCTGCTGCTTTCACCCAGCAGATGCCTGCCACCTGTGTGTCTTACTATGAGGCCCCTATCTGCCCCCTAACGGAATCACCAGAAGCCACAGCAGCACCAGCAGCAGCCAATTCAGTTTGATTAACATGATGGAGCAGTTTTTTCAAGTGCCATGCCAAACTGGCCTATTTTCTTATTGGTGTACTGTCTTGTCCAGTCTCCCGGGTACCATCAGAGAGCGGATTGAGCATGGCAGGGCATCACACCCAAAGTGGCAATATTGTGGGATGAATCCATGCCATAATCTATTGGTTACTGTGGCTATCTATCACCATCCCAATTATGCCACAGCCTGTCTGTCATGTTCCATACTGTATTGTTACTTCTGCTGCCACTGCCACAACTGCTATCCCATCTACTGCCACCACCCCTACATAGCCACATCTCCTGTAAGTCTCTATACTGTACTGCTTCTTCTTTTGCTGCCACTGCTGCTACCCCTAAATATCAATGTCCATCATGTTCCATATTGTACTGCTGCCACTACTATTACCCCTATATAGCCACACATATCTTGCCTTGTCCATGAGATTCATGTCCACAATGTACTGCTGCCCAAAAAAGAGAATTTTGGACACTTGTTCAGAACAAACCACTGCTCCTTGTGATGTTACTGTGTGTGTGTGTGTGTGTGTGTGTGTGTGTGTGTGTAAATATGTGCTGGCAACGGCTCCAGTTAAGGAATAATTTTGGTTTGCTTGTTCAGGACAAGACTCTGCTTCTTCCAATATTATTATGTGTGTGTATAAACACGGGCAGACAACTGCCTTCAATAAAGGACCATTTTTGCAACAAACTTGACAGCACAGTGTGTATTTAAATGGGCTTTTTGTTAACATAGTCAACCATGCATTTACCCATACCTATGTATGACAGTGTCACTCTGACATTATTTAATAGTGCTGTCTTCGAATTGAAGTGCTTAAAGGGGATTGGAGGGGATGGAGAGAGAACATTAAAAAAAAAAACAGAAAGACCAGAGAGAGAAAAAATATCCTAGGAGACCTCAGAGTGTCATGCACCAATCAATATAGGCCTATTGAAGCCCTTTTGATCCAGGTAGATTCGATTCAAACTGAATAAAATTTTTTTTGCTAATTCATAAATAAATTTCATCAAGTGATCACCTGATGAATGCACAAACGGTCTTTCTCATGATTGTATTACGTTACACATTTGATGGCATCATAATAAAAGAAATGTATTATACAGGTAAACTAATGAAACATGACCCAATGAGTAATGTGAGTCCTGGGGTATTGTAAAGGCTACATTTCTTGTTGTGATTAAAGCAGTAATGAAGAATCAATAGGTATGTAAATAAAAAATCTATTTATACAATTTTTCTTTTGTAAAAAAAAGTCATCTGAAAAGTCTGAAACAAATACAAGTGGTTGCCTTCCAGTTTTTATATATTGTACAAATTTGCTTCAAACTTGTATCATACTAATTTTAACATTTTTGAAGAAAGTCTGATGGAAATCAATGAAAGTCTGAAGGAAATGTAATTACTATTGAACAGGCCTGAATGGGTGTTATTGCGATCCTGTATAATATATTCCATCTGCTTCTGCTTTGAATAGTACTCCTACACAAGATAAATTCATTAATTACGAAATTATGTGTGCGTATTTGCCAGCTGTCATTGATCCCAGGACGGCACTAGTCTTCGTAGTTATTTCAATATCTTAGTATTTAAGTTTTCAGCATGCAATTTAATTTATGACTATATGTCATTAAATAATAATAAAGGGGGTTTCTGGGAGTTTAATATTGATGGCCTATCCTCAGGATAGGTAATTCATATCTGATTGGTGGGGGTCTGACCTCCACTACCCTGCTGATCAGCTGCTTTCTAGGCCACTGACCTCGGTCACATAGACCAGGCCTAGCTTAGTCACTTTCAAGTGAAGGGACCTAAGCTGCAATATTAAGCACAGCCACAATGTACGGCACTGTGCTTATGAAGCGACTGCAGTGCCACAGCCATTTCAATCAGCTGATTAGTGGTTGTGTCAGATGCTGAAGACTTATCCTGAGCATAAGTAATCAATATTTTCCTCCCAGAAAATGTAGGCTCTATTCATACTACAGTAATGACCCCTTATTAGTCCTGTCAGATCCCCTTGTATTATATAGTAGTTCATCAAATTTCTAATGAGGTTCAGGTATTTTTTGAGCAATGTCTGGGCTGTAGACTACCCTCTTATCCTACAAGAAAATCATGACTATAGGAAAAAACAAACTGATCCGCTGATCAGTATCTGTAATGGATGTCAGAACTCCACAGATCAAAAACTCTTATATCAAGACTCTATTTATACTACTACTACTACTACCTTCCTACCAGTCCTTTCATCTCATTGTTTTATAATGAGGTCCATCAGATTTCTAATGGGGCTCAGATATTTTTGAGCAAAGGCTGGGCTGTAGACTACAAAAGAAAACCATGACAGAAGGAAAACTAAAGGCCCTTTTACACGAGCCGATTATCGTTCAAATAATCGTTCAAACGTTCGGATTTGCACGATTATTGTTGTGTATAAACACGGGTAACGATTTAACGACGAACGAGATTTCGTTTGCTTCTCATTGATCGCATCTTTTGTCCTGCCAATAAATTAATCGTTCATCGTTCGAAAATCTTCCAGTTTAAACGAAAATCGTTTAGTCGTTGGCAGATGGTAATGGTAATGCTTATGGCAAGGAGCAAGGAACGATCGTAATAACGATTATAAAACGACCGAAAGTACGAAGATTGTGAACGACTTCTCTTTCAGTGTAAACGGTATTTACATTGCATCGTTCGATCGTTCATCTACGATCGCTAATACGATTTATCTTTTCGTGTAAAAGGACCTTAACCAGTGTGGACAGATACATAGTTACAAGTTGTAGTGACTAGAAATAGGTCATAATAGACTATCATTATGTAAGTGTTTAATTAAACATACTTAAGCAGAATTGAAAGTAAGTAACAGTGTAGACCAAGCTGAAGGTCACCAGGGTTCTTAAAACTGCAAGTACCAGCATGCTCTAGAACAGGGGTTAGCAACCTCCGGCACTCCAGCTGTTGTGAAAATACAATTCCCAGCATGCTCCATTCATTTCTATGGGATGCCTGAGAAGAGCAGAGCAAGTTTGCATGCTGGGAATTGCAGTTTCACAACAGCTAGGGTGCCAGAGGTTGCCTACCCCTGCTCTAGAAGGAAGACTATGAAAGCCACAAGATGACAAGACCAAGAGAAGTATTGGAGTGATAGGGCTAGTGTGTGTCTGGTGGTGGAGGGGAGAGGGGCAAGGTTGATATTACTCTTGAACCTTGTTAATTCTGTTATTTTATTGCTTGCCTTCCTGTTTATACCCTGACCATGGCACCTACTAGATAAATGGTTAATCAAGGTTTTTAAAATTGCTAAGATCCTTAGAAGAGGCCATAAATATTGGATTGATGGATGTCCGACACTTGACACCCTCATCATCTGTTTGAAGGTGCTATGACGCCTGGGGTAATTCTATGGCCTTTTCACTGTTTACATTGCTCTGTATTGCACAGTACAGCACATCTCTATATTTATGATCTATCTTAAGGATAGACCATCATTTTTAAAACCTGGGTAACCCATTTAATTGATTTGTAGGCACTCTTCTGCATCTGGGGCACATGGCTGCCAGGTTCATCTAGCTATAGCCATGAGCCTCTATTAGCTTAAAGGGGTATTCCCATCTCACAAATGTAGTTTGTATAGTTAGATATAGCCATAACAATATTATTACTAATAGAATGTATTTATATAAAATGTACTGTTTAGAAGATTTTCCTATTTGTATATCCATTGTCCCACACACATCATTTAGGCCGTTGCCCCTAGTTACAGCCACCGCGGCCATGTAGTAGTGGTGGCCGGCTTGCTCTTGTTCAAACCCGCTCTGAGGTAACTGCTGTATTGCGAACGCACATTACATGAACATGCGGAGACACATCTTAGGGTTGTAGCATTTTTGTCTGCGCTTCCAAAACAAAGAGAATCGGATCCTGTTCCAAGATCAATTCATCTCTATGGAGATGGATCCGTTTATAAAGTCTGCGTTTTGGACGGATCCTGACCATTGTGTTATGGACTGGTAGCGGCCAAAACGCAGAAGTGAAAGTACCCTAAGATGTGTCTCCAAATGCTCATGCAATGTGTGTTCACAATACAGCAGTTACTTCAGAGCGGGTTAGAACAGGAGCAAGCCGGCCACCACTACTACATGGCTGCGGTGGCCGTAACTAGGGGCAACGGCCTAACTGATGTGTGTGGGACAATGGATATACAAATAGGCAAATCTTCTAAACGGTACATTTTATATAAATCCATTCTATTAGTAATAATATCGGTATGGCTATATCTAACTATACAAACTACATTTGTGAGATGGGAATACCCCTTTAAGCTTCCAACCCCATTGACTTGAATAACCCATGAACAAGAGTAGCACTGTTTCTGGAAAATCAGCAGGCTTTATTTGCAATCTCATACAATCCTTTCAGCTTAGTCATATTGTGACTTGATTCTATGTGAGTTGCTAATGATTTAGGCTTATCGGGCATAACATCATTTGCTTGCAAAAATATTATATGAATAAGTAGGAATTACAAGATATTGAGAGAGCTATCAATGTCGGTGTAGGACATTAAAATATGGTATTTTATACTTATGTTCAGTGCACTGCAATGATACGCTGGTTCTATTAACCCCTTCCAAACATCTGCCGTACATATACATAATTAGTTTACAATAATGAGTTTTGAAAAATATTTTAAAAAGTATAAAAATTCAAATAACCCCCTTTTCCCTAAAATCTAAATAAAAATATATAGTTACATAGTCAATATGGTTGAAAAAAGACATAAGTCCATCAAGTTCAACCAAGGGATAGGTTGATATAAATTTTTTTTTTTTTTTAACTTACAATAAAATATAAAAAAAAGCTATCTCATACAGTGAATGGCATAATAGGAAAAAAAAATTGATGATTCACCATTTTTAAATCACTTTAGCACCAAAGAAATGTAATAAAAAGGGACCAAAAAGTCATACTCAACCGGAAAAGGTATTATCAAAAACTTCAGATCGTCCCGCCAAAAATTAGCCCCACACATCTCCATAGACATAACTAAAAAACAGTAATGGGGAGAGTCAGAATATGGCGATGAGAAAAAATATTGTTTTCAAAATTTAATTTTTTTTCTGTATTAAAACACAAGAAAAACTATACATATCTGGTATCGCCAGATTCATACTGACCTGGAGAATGAAGAGCATACAGTAAGTCAGTTTTACCACATAGTGAACGCTGTAAAAAAAAAAAAGTAAAACTGTGGCAGAATTGAATTTTTTTTCCCAATTCCACTGCATTTGGAAGTTTTTTTCTCACTTCCCACTACATTCTATGCAATATTAAATGGTCACATTAGAAAGTACAAAAAACAAGCCCTCCTATGGCTATGTGACCGGAAAAAATAAAAATGTTATGGCTCTGGGAAGGCAGGGAACGAAAAACAAAAACACACAAATGAGAAACGTCGCATCAGGAAAGGGTTAATATTGCCCAGCAGTATGGAAAGTTTAACAATGGATTATAATGAGTAATAACATTTTCAAACAAGTTTCTACTCAATTCAATATTTTTTCTTGCTCATTTGTGCATTCTTGAAATAATGAGTTTGCCAGAAATATGCTGTTAATATGACCTATATTATTTTTTATTTCATAATCCTTGATACATAGATTATCTCACTCTCAGATAATGCTTTTCATTACATTTGACCTTCCAGTGGGTTAAAAATAAGGTTTAAGCTGGACTATACTGGTATAAATGACACACTTTGAATCAGATTTTTCCATGTGTTTTATACCTTCTAACATTCTAAATGTTTGACATTTCTGTTTAAATTGCCCCTACTTTCTTTATGGTGGATATTATGCAACCAATAAATGGTGGAATGCTGCCTGAAACTTCATGAACGGGATTATCCGAGTTAAATAAAAACTCGGGCAACCCCTGTATGTGTGATAAAATGTCAAAAGTATTGATATATACCCCTTTTCTCCAGTTCTTCTTCCTGTGCTGCGCTCAAGTCACTGCTGCAGCCAATCACCGGCCTCACAGAGGTCACTGGTTGGCTGCAGTTCACTGTTTGTATGTAATGTCACAACAGCAGCAAGGAAGATGATGTCAGGGGGGTGGAAGATAGGTTGGTCCAGAGCTTAGTGTTGACCATACACCAACGTATTATGGACCCACTGACTTACAGTGAAATTGGTCACAGTTCTGTTTTGCTGTCTGTTTTTTTTTTTTATGGGAAGAATAGAATAGCACTGAATGCAACACTTTCCCAGCTGTCAAAACTGATGGAATTAGCGATATAGGCTCAAAGCCATCAATGCTAATGTGAACAGAGCCTTAGACACAGGTTTAATAAACCATTTCTAAATTCTACTAGACATTCCGCAAGTTTACTATCAATAGTGACTAACATTTTTTAACAACATATGACACAGCATATGGTTAGCAATGTTTCAAAAATATAAATGTTTAAAGATCTGGAGGTAACTGCGAAACTGCGAACAGCTTCTCTCATGGGTAATGACCATATGGAAGAAAAAAATATCTATGAACTGACCTATAAAATAAAGATATGGTATAAATGAAATTAGATAGATCATGGTTTATATTAGTAATGGTATAATTATCGATTAAGAAATGGTATAAAAATAAAAAATCAGTTCAGAGGAACAAGGTTTACAAATACTCGGGTATTATATGTTTTAATGAGTCTCTGGAGACTATGTACAAGACTTCACAGCCAAGTACAATTCAGCCTTGCTTTGTCAAAAGTATCCACGCTCTACAGTAGATTGCAAGGTAAACTTTCTTGACCTAAATTAAAGAAAATCCTGTTGTTGTAACCGTGTTACAAGACCCTAAGAGACACTAATAAGGAAAACCAGGATTAGGGAATAAATGGTCCTACAATGTGATGTGAATATTAAAGACATACTCTAGACATACTGGCTGTGGCAGCACATAAAGAGAAGCCAAAGTAAAAAGTAAATATAAGAAAAAACAGATAAAGGTACTAACAGGAGCGGATTGGGAACTAAAAGTGGCCCTGGAACAAAAATGTAAAGGTGGCCCCATGTTGTAGGTAGGTCCAAACTGACAGAAGGTGGGGCAAGGTAATTAGGCAGGGCCAACAGAAGTAGGCAGGGCTAGCAATACCATAGTGCACAGCAATATACTGCCCAACCTGAACCAAATACCATAGTGCAGCACAAAATACTGCCGCTTACTGAACAGTATTGAACTGTATCGCTCTCCTGAGTACATAGATACAGTTAAGGAGGGCACCTGTAGCTGCTGGCCAGGTGCATAGAAGAGAATAACATCTTTATGTACCCGGCTGGCGGCCATGAGAAGGGCTTGGGTGGCCCTCCTAGGCTTCGGCCCACTGGGAAATTTCCCTGTAGGGTCTATAGTCAATCTGCCCCTGGCTACTAAAATGAATAGGTACAGAGGTTGCAAAAAGGAATATCTGTTGCATAAGGGCAAGAAATGATCAGATTTTAATTAAAAGTGTTGGTTATTTGATTGCTGATGACTATATGGTCAACACGGTAGCTCAGTGGTTAGCACTGGTGCCTTGCAGCGCCGGTTTCTGGGGTCAAATCCGACCAAGGACAGCATCTGCTTGGAGTATGTATGTTCTCCCCGTGTTTTTGTGGGTTTCCTCTGGGTACTTTGGTTTCCTCCCACACTCTAAAGTCAAACTGATAGGGAACCTATATTGTGAGCCCCATTGGAGACAGCCCAATGCAAAAGTCTGTGGAATATAGTAGCGCTATATCTAATATATAAAGCTGAGTGTATGTGTGTGTGTGTGTGTGTATGTCCGCTAAAGGAATCCGCACCGCTGCAGCTACAATCACAAAATTTGGCACACATGCACATCAGGTGTCCGGGAAAGTTTTAGAACAGTTTTCAGCTCTCCAGGATGTACCGTTCCTGAGATATTCCCAAAAAATGCATTAGCCAATAGTAGACTGGTCACATGACCCTTATCAGCCAATAGAAGCTCACAGGCAGTCTCCACACACCAGGTTTCTATGACAACCTAGCCAGTTCATTGCTGTAGGTCTGCATTAAAGAGGCAGAGCACTGTGGATGACAATGGTAAAGGGGTATTTCGGTTACCATAAATATAACTTATGTTTTAGACTAATTCATCATCAATCATTACCTCGTATCATGTAAATTTCACATATTTACTGTTCAGTAGTAATAAAAGATGTATTCTTCCACTGCTACCCACCTTCCTCCTAAATTACTATGGCATTGACCTGTAATTCAGGCCACCATCAAAAGAAGGACTTAAAAGCCCCACCCCCAGATCCCACTAAGCCACGTCCCTGACTCAGTCAGGCCACACCCCTTCCATGCCGCATTTGACCGGGATTAAAAATATAGGTAAAAATCACCTTCTTTCAGCTGCAGGGGTGGGGGGAGGGTGACTTTCTCCCTACAGCTCATTGCTCAGACTGCACAGTGCTGCTGCTGAGCGTGAGCTGTTCAAAAGGACATCCCTGTGTCCATCCAGGCCCTGCGCATGACAGAGGACAGGGAGTCTGAAAGCCAGACTATCCAGCCTAAAACAAGACCTCTGGCCACCCTAGGGGCAGGCTGATGTTAGGGTGGCCAGATGTCCGGCTTTAGGCTAGACAGTCCAGTTTTCTGGCTACCTGTTCTCCGTCCGACGCAGTGCCTGAACAGACACAGGGATGTCCACCCTTTCAGTAGCTCACACTCAGACAGCTTCTTCTCCGTGTCTTCACGGAGCCAGGGGGCGTGGCCTCATGTTTAGTGGTGTGTCTTCATGGGAACTGGGGGCGCTGTTTCATGTTTGGGGGAATGTCACTCTAGCTGCTGTGGAGGTCAAAGTTAAAGGGGCGGGCTTCTGTAGAGGTCACTGTTAAAGGGGCGGGCTGCTGTAGAGGTCACTGTTAAAGGGGAAGGCTGCTGTAGAGGTCACTGTTAAAGGGGCGGGCAGCTGTACAGGTCACTGCTAAAGGGGCAGACAGCTGTAGAGGTCACTGTTAAAGGGGTGGGCAGCTATAGAGGTCACTGTTAAAGGGGAAGGCTGCTGTAGAGGTCACTGTTAAAGGGGTCTGCTGCTGTAGAGATCACTGTTAAAGGGGCAGGCTGCTGTAGAGGTCACTGTTAAAGGGGCGGGCACTGTAGAGGTCACTCTCGATATCTTTTAACGACACACACACACAAACAGTAAATGAAATAAATTAAATATACCCGGGCGAAGACGGGTCCTTCAGCTAGTTTTCAATAAATGCAAGTGTTAAACTGTAGCATGTCTAGTATAATTTGTAATTGCTATACAGATCAAACATTGCTTATCTAAGTGCTTCAACTTTAAATTGGAAAGAAAACATTCTCTCACTATTACAAACTGAAAAAGAATCTTGGTGTACATAAATACTATTTGATAATGATTACATGGTAAAACGTCAGTTGACAATATTTGTGTTGGCAGGGACCTCCATGTAGATTGCAATCTCTAATTAACTGCAGGCTTTAAATACAAGTCAAAAGTATATTGACTTTATATTTTGAGATAATAGCATAACCTAATCTGGGTCACGTCAGTATAAAACAAAGTTTTTTTCTATTCATAATTTATATAGCTATTGTTTTAGAATTACACACAACAGAAAGATAAGGACTAGAGATGAGCGAGCATGCTCGTCCGAGCTTGGCGCTCATTCGAGTATTACAGTACTCATAAGTGCTCGCTGCTCGGACGAGTATCTCGGCATGCTCGAGGAAATGGCATCTCCCGCATTTTGAATTTTTGGCGCCTATAAACTCAGCCAATCACAAGCCAGGAGACTCTGCGGTACACCCAGCATCACGTGGGGCCCTTACATGTCGATAGCAGGGGTTGGCTGGCCTGATCAGGTGACCCTGGAATAACCTAGTGACTGCCCGCGGTGCTCGGCTCAGATGCTGTCTGGATGTGGTTAGGGACAGATCTGCTGCGTTTCAGGGAGAGTGTTAGGGCCTGGATTTAGTGCTCTGTTAGGCAGGAGTGATATTGAAAGAACCCAACAGCCCTTCTAAGGGCTACAAGACAATTTTTTTGTCTCCTGGCTGGGCTGGCAGGCACTAGTAGTGCAGCTATCGCCATATATAACAATTTATTTTTTTTTTATTGTTTTATCTCAGTGATACAAATCCATTTCATACAGCTGTGTGGAAGCATTCTGTGTGTCACAGTTCAGCTGTCCAGTCACCACAAACCACAATCCGTATTTTCTGTCCAGGTGACCCATACTGTACGTCACGTAATCAAATACGGTCTTTTGCTTTCACTGATACAGCTACATTAGAAAAATCTCTGTGCGACATTTGTCTGGGTTGCAGTCAAAATAGCCACAGTCAGCAGGGGTTGAGTTTGCTCTCTAAGTTTCTGCACGTCACGTTAAAAAAATATATATATAAAAAAAAATATATAAAGAAAAAATATATAAAAAAATAGTTTTTTTGTTGTTTTATCTCAGTGATACAAATCCATTTCATACAGCTGTGTGGAACCATTCTGTGTCTCATAGTTCAGCTGT
>ONZH01003108.1:0-17414 GCA_900303285.1 Rhinella marina
TATTATTGATTATCCTTGTTTATGGGCATGATTATCTGAATGTGTGAAGAAATATGATATTGTGTGAATCATTACATAGAAAGGAAAAAGTCATCCTCATGTCACCAATATGAAAAAACGGTTTTAACACTGAAATGACAAAGAATATCAGTTGTGTACTTTATAAAATAAAATAACAATGTCTGACACCCCTATTAAATTGAATGCTACCTATTCTTGGACTCCATACGATGCAGATTCCAATTTCTTTTTCTCTATACCATTTCTTATTCTTTAATCTGTTCCATTTTGGGGATTGCTGATTGTGCCAGAAACAGAGAAAGTTTGTTGTGACTTATTTGTGTAAATGTGATCACAATTTACCTTATTTCTTTCTTATTGTCAGCTCATGGATTCATCAACCGTCCATGTATAAAAGAGAATGTAATAACCGATATATATAATAAGTTCGTCACGTTATTCAACACATCTACGCTGATGAAACGGATGCAATCCCAGCTTTGAAACTAGCATTGCTAAAAATCACTGGTCAGATGTCTCTAAATTATAAAGTGGCATGTAAATGCAGTTCTTCACTCCAATGACGAGCAGGCAGTTACCGGGTACGAATAGTTCCTTCCCGAAAATTGTCTGCTTGCTTGGAAAGTCTACAGGAGCCATAAACTTTCGAGACCTTTTAGCTAACAGCTTCCTAGAAAGTGTATGAAACTGCTTAAAGAAGGTGCAGATCTTCCCATCTGTACAGTCTTTTGACTGAGTGCAGATTTCCTCTGTGTGTTGTTGGTGCTGATGACTTCAAACAGTAAAAGAAGCTATAAAAATAGTGCATTTGTATACAATGTCTAATATTATAGGAGGCAAGGTAACAATTACAGTGAGCCATAAGGTAAATTAGAAATCACCTGCAAGATCTCTATCATGCATTGGAACACTTTGTGTAAATGGGAAAGATCTTATCTAATTTCACTTTGGGAAAAACCCTATACTGTAGGTGCTTTGTCCTGTAGGTGCTCAGATCATTCATGAGAGATTCCTAATGAGTCTGTAGTACATTCTGACTATGATTGCAATGATGTGTTCATTTTCAAAGTAGTAGCTTGGTGGTTAGTAGTGTTGCTTTGTAGCACCAAGGTCCTGGCTTCAAATCTGACCCAGGCAACATTGTGTGTATGTTCTTCACGTGATTCTTCATAAAATCCAAAAACATACTAAGAGGTTTCTATGAAAAATTACCCATTGCATGCAGTGGCGTAACTAGAGGTCTATGGGCCCCAGGGCAAACTTTTAATTTGGGCCCCCCCCAGGACTGCCCAACACCCCCCATCCTCCCAGACCGCCCAACACCCCCCCGCCGCATAATGAAATATTAATGTAGAGGTAGATTAATTTTTTTAAATAAAAATATAGAAAAAAAAGTTTAAGAGTATTCTGGAACAAAAATTCCCCACAAAAGGCATAAACCTTCTGGACCCATATCTTGGGAAGTCACCTACAATTAAAAAGATGGTAATTGCAATATATTAGCTTTCAGTCTGGTAAGGTAATAACCCGTTGCACTCCAAGTTTGAGGGAAGACCCGGAGTAGGGTTCCCACCCCACGAATCAATGAATAAATAACTCCGGTAAGTATTCTTTTGGGTATTTATTGAACAAATTTCAACATTGCGGCAGAACCACGTGACGTTTCGGCCACAATGGCCTTCATCAGACTCGAGCCGCTCGGAAATGAGGAAAAGAATGGTAGAAGCGCTGTAGAGGGAAAGGCAGCAACTGCTGCATGTGTATGTAGAAGCGCTGTCAGCGCTTCTACATACACATGCAGCAGTTGCTGCCTTTCCCTCTACAGCGCTTCTACCATTTTTTTCCTCATTTCCGAGCGGCTCGAGTCTGATGAAGGCCATTGTGGCCGAAACGTCACGTGGTTCTGCCGCAATGTTGAAATTTGTTCAATAAATACCCAAAAGAATACTTACCGGAGTTATTTATTCACAGCTTTCAGTCTGGCGCATAATTAGATACAAATTTTATATATTAATTTTTTTACTTACGGAAATTTGATTGTGAATAGAGTCATGCTTCTTAACCAGAACAGAAATCCAAACGAAACGTCAAAATTAACCAGTCAAGTCCAACGAGGAGGCATCAACTATAAAGGAACCAATTTTTCACTGTAGGAAAGGAAATGGTAGCATTTAGTAATTATACTAAGTATATTGATGCTGGTAACATCTGCCTTCTTTTTGATATATAGCTCTTGTTGTGCAGAAAATAGTGCTACTTTCAAATAGTTCAAAGGAGTTTTTTGTGTTTGAGTCTAAGGACATCAGAATTCTTTATCATTGGCAATTAAAATAATAGTGAAACCAAAGCAGTTAACTGTTTAGTAAAACAAATTGAACAAATTGAACTGGGTTAGTAGGAACTTTTTTATAGTACAACTCCCTGTACCCAACGAACTGCTCACTTACGCAAAATACATAATGCTAGAAGTTGTGCCGTCTTGCTTTACACTCAGCAAATTTGTCAACAATGGCTGGAATGTCCAGTTTTCTTGCTCTTTCGTTCTCAATGCTTAGAAGGGCAAGGCCAGAAAGCCGTTGTTGTGACATGCTGTTTCTCAAGTAATTTTTAATCAGGGATAATTTGGAAAATGATCTTTCTGCAGATACCACCGTTACTGGTAATGTGAGGAAAAGTAGTAAAGCTGTACATACATCCGGTAGGGTAGATGACAAAGCAGCATTGTCAATTATAAGAAGGTGTGCCAAATCTTTAACTGTCTGGAGCTCAGAGATCTCATTTTGTAGTGTGTTACGGAAACTAACCAACTGCCCTGGAAAATCTGGAGATATGTCATCTTGATAAAACTGCTGAAATTGCAGTGTGGACTGAAACAAATTATCGTCTGATTCAGTCGCCAGCACACGTGGCTGAATGATCCGAAATCTTTCAACTACAGTGTTCATGCTACCAAATCTGCTTGACAACTGGGATGTTATTACATCTAAAGTAGCATAAAAAAATTGCAGTTTAAAATCTCTTCTCTGGGTCTTGCAGTCTTTCGTCCAAACATAGCTCATCACTTTGGCGCTTTACTTTGAACACTCTTTTATTCACAAACACTGCAGGAATTCCCCTTTTCTCTGCGAGTGTGATGGCAGTTGTTTTAGCATCATCAAATTGGTCTCTGTAGTTGCTAAGAGCTTCAATGGCATTATGAATTAAATGGGCAGCATTACATAGATCCATATGTTCTGACTGCAGAACCTTTTATATTGAATTTATTTTGTCAAGTATTTTGCTCTGTAGAACAAGTAGGAAGACAAACTCTAACGACTCAATTTTATTCCTAAGGACTCTGGCCTCTTCCCTCTCTTTACTTTTAGTAGAAGTCAATATTAATTTAGACAGTGCCTTAAGGACATCAACAAAGCGAAAGCACAGGGCAAGCAGTGAGTCATAACGGGATGACCATCGTGTAGGGCACAATCTTTTTAGGGTCACAGAGGATTCAGTGGTTAGTGACTGAAGAACAGACCATCGGGTGATACTTTCTCCAAAAAAAAACATATAAACTCTGTATCACCTCAAAAAATCTGGACACCTCAGGTACATGGCTCACGGCATCTTGCAAAACTAAATTAAGGTTGTGGGCTGCACAGTGAATGTACAAGGAATTTCTCTCTTTTTTTTTAATTCGAGTTTGAACACCCGAGTATACTCCACTCATGGTGGCAGCACCGTCATAACCTTGCCCCCTACATTTTGATGTAGCTGTAATCCTCTGCTTTCTATACATTTTATAATGTCATTTTCTAGTCCTGCAGCACTAGGGTCTTCTACAACATGAAAGCCTAAAAACGCGTCTTGTACTTTTATAGCAGTTGCCCTTTGGCTTTTGTCTCTGCTTACAGTCACATATCGGAATATTTGACTTAATTGGTCGACTTTGGAAATATCTTGTGTTGTGTCCATAATTATGGAAAAAAAATTGGAGGCTTTAATTTCACTCACAATGCCTTCTTCCACTGTTTTTTGAAAGAATATCTATTATTTCATTTTGTATTTTGGGGCTTAGGTATTTAGCTGTCCCCTGAGGTAACTGGAGTAGCTCCTTCAAAACATGGTCATACTCTGCGAGCAGCTCCACAATTGAGAGAAAGTTACCATTATTACTCTCTCCTATTTTTTCTATATGACCACGGAAAGCTAGATTAGACATTGCCATGGTTACGGTCACATTTGTAATTCTATGAAGGACTTGTCGCCAAAAGTTTTTCTCTTTTAAAATTTGTTTTTCAGTCTCCTCATCTATTGTTTTTTTTCCTTCTCCATTGATCATACACAATACAAGCATCCATGTGAGCTTGGGAAGCTTCATGAATTTGTATTTTGGCTGAAAGCCTTTGCCATTTTTGTATTCCTTTAGCCCATGCTGGTTCAAAGCCTAATTTTTTATGATCACCAAATAACCAGCATGGCTCACAATAAGCAACATTTAGCTTTGGTGAGTAGCATAACCACATGACTGGAATCTTATGGCCTGCTTTTGTAATTCTGTCGTAGTACTTTTTGGAGAAACACCTATTATCATTATCTCTGGGAAATGGCCCTTTAGGTCTACAGGGGCCATTTGCAAGAATACATTTTTTTATGTTAGGGTCTGTAATAGTAATGGGAAAATGTCCCCTATCTGTAACATACATTTCTCCAAGTAAAGTATGTTCTATACAGACAGTGCCAGTGTCTTCACTTTCTAAAGTTTCTTGTACTTCAGATGTGCTGGCACTTGTATGTGGCTCCTCTTCTTCAATGATAGGACTAACGCTACATGTTTCACTGTGGGCACTAACCACCTCCATCAACGGCTCAGAGCTTTAGTAACTGTAGCAGTAGAAGGCCTCTCAGTTATCTCCTCACAATGACCAGTTATAGTCTCAGTAGTTGCAGAACTACCAGCAGCCTGTGAAAAATAGCTGCTTATTTTTGGGAGTTTCTGAATTTTTTGTTCATCTTCCCTTTTTTTTTGCGTTTTTGTGAGCCACTAATATGATGGTATGATGACATTATGGTGGATTATGTTAGTTGCTGCTATACAAATTTATATAATCTGCAAATTAAATATAAAAAAAGCCTGAGTTTTAAAGCTATCAATATAAAGACTGTAAAAACAGCAACAGCATAACACAGTTCTTCTCAAACTGAGAATCAAACCTCAGGTTAGGCACACCTCAGTTGTTGGGGAGGCACTACTCCATTATAGAAAAAGAAGTACGGAAAGGACGATTTGTCACATAACTGAGCCAAACGGAGCCTAAGGACCCCATAAACTATGATGTGGTCCTTTAGGTTTCCTACATGCAGGACTTTTTTCTCAGCTTCAAAAACCTTAACAGAAACCTAAAGGATCCTATTATAGTCTATGGGGTCCGTAGGCTCTGTTACGTGGCAAATCCGTCCTTTACATTCTTCTGTTTCTATAATGGAGCAGGAGAACGGAAAGACTAATGCTGATTACAGCCTTACAGATAACTATATGAAAGCAGATCCTTGTTAAAGAGGAGTCTTCACAGCTTTTTTTGTGTTTAAAGGGGTTGTCCGAGTTATTATTCTGTCCTTTGTATGTTTCAAACTAATCAAATACAACAGCTTTTCCATACACTTTCTGCTTCTAAAGCTGCTCTTTTCCTCTATTTCACTCAGAGTCACATAACCTATGATGTCAGCGTCTCTCACTGCTCTTCTAATATTCGTGCACAAGCAGATTAGAGCCTGTACACGAGACATCACTGTGCTGGTCACGCCCCCTGCTTACCTGCCTCCTGCTCTCTCACTGGATTCTTCCAGATAAAACATTAACCCCCTTCAGTCAGAACACACTCAGGGCTCAAGACTTTACAACAGTAGCTTCAGGCAGTGAAGACACACAGGTTCTGCCCTTCTCATCCTAGAAACACAGAGCTGACACTGGAGGAGACCTGCAGAGTATCGCACAAGAAAGGTAGGGGGAGTTCCTGTGTGCATCAGCAGTGTTATTGTACAGCTGGGACTTGTAGTCCTACACATACAACATGCTGAGTATTCCAGGACACATGTCACTCAGGGCAGCACTTGTATTCACTCCCTTTGCAGGGGGGAGGGGCAGACATTGTTATTACTGCAGGTAAACAAAGAGTCAGAAGAGAAGCAGGGAAATGAGGTAATATATATATATATATATTTTTTTTTGTCTAAAACTTGCTCAACTTAGTTATATATTGCTGCCCATCAGATTTAGGCCAAATTCACACGAATTGCGGAATAGATGTGGCCCCATTCACCTCTATGGGGCCGGGAGCCGCCACACGGAGGTAGCTCCATGCCGCGGCTCCTTTGAAGCATGTCCTATACTTGTCCGTGCGCACTGACAAGTATAGGCATTTTCAATGGGGCCGCAAGGCATGTGTTCCGAGTGCTGCGGAACACACGCCAGGTGGCCCCCGTATATTTGCGGGTCCGCAGTAATGCAGACCTGCAAATATATGGTCGTGTGAATGGGCCCTTACAGTACTATATTTTTTTTTTCAGAACTTGGACAACCCCTTTAACTGAGTACCTTTACATGTGGCATACCCTCCACTGATACTGCCAGAATTGTTCTTTTTTTATAAAGACTCTGCCCTGCTATCATCCCCTAAAGTTTTGCTGCCCAATATGTTACCACTGAGCTGTCCAATGGCAGTGGACTGCGTCATAGCTGTTGGAGAAGGAGACACCCACTGAGAAACGCTCGCATCTCTTCCTCCCTGTAAGGATGCTCGGTATAAACATAATGGGCGCCAAAACTTTGGGGGAATACAGCAGGGCAGACAAGGGATCTTTCAAGAAAATTTCTGGCAGCATCAGAGGAGGGTACTCAACATGTAAAGGTAAAAAAAACTGGGAAAAACTGTCTCTCAGTCTCACCGTATATGTATATTTCACTTTGCCCCCTCTGTATAGATTCCAGTCCTCCCCCGTATGTGTATATATATTCCATTTTTTTCCGCTTCTGTATATAAAGACATTAACCCCCCTCTCTATATATATTCCATTTTTGCCCCCTTTCTATATATATTCCATTCTGCCCCTTCTAAATATATATACCTTCTTTGCCTCTCATCTGTATATATATATATATATATATATATATATATATATTCCTTTTTGCCCCATCTGTATATATAGAAATTCCATTTAGCCCCTTTCTATATATATATATATATATATATATATATATATTTTCCCCCCTCTCTATATATATTGCTTTTTTGCCCCCCCACTGTATATAAAACCATTTCCCCCCTCTCTATATATATTGCTTTTTTGCCCCATCTGTATATATGGAATTCCATTTTACTCCCTCTGTATATATATATTCCTTTTTTCCCCCATCTGTATATATAGAAATTACATTTTGCCTCTCTCTCTCTCTCTCTCTCTCTCTCTCTCTCTATATATATATATATATATATATATATATACAATGAAAAAATACGGCAGCACAATAAAAGAGCAAGGAGGAGGTGCAAGCCATCAGCCCGACAAGGCTCCAAACTTAGCCATCTTATATTATATACTACTATTATCCATCCCCCCTCTCTATATATATTGCTTTTTTGCTCCCCCATCTGTATATATAGAAATTCCATTTTGCCCTCTGTATATATATATCCATTTCCCCATATATAATATATATATATATATATATATATATATTGCTTTTTGCCACCCTTCTGTATACATGGAATTCCATTTTGCCCCTCTATATATATTGCTTTTTTGCCCCCCCCCCATCTGTATATATGGAATTCCATTTTTCCCCTCTGTATAATTAATAATCCATCCCCCCCCACTGTATATAAATCCATTTTCCCCCGTTTTTGTATATATTGCTATTGCTAATTCCATTTTGCCCTATGTGTCCTGTGGGCGGTTTTGCGCGGCCGGGCGGCCCTCTATATGGGCGGCGGGGGCCCCCCCTTTATAATCGATTGCCTGCCTTTTCCAGGCAGCCCAGGTGCCTCCAGATTTTTTTTAAATTCTTTTATAGTCCAGATGGGTGCCCTGGACTATAAAAAAAATGGACAGACACACACAAAATATACTTACCAGGTGCGCCGACGCCTTCTCCTCAGTCCCCACTTAGCGCCCGAACATCCGGTCAGGAAGATCCCGCGAGACATGTGACCCAGCAGCAGGTCTCGTGGGATCAGAGAGCCACTCGCAGCGCCGGAGCTGGGACTCAGGAGGCTGACCACTCCAGCGTGGTGTGGTAAGGGTGGGCGTGCCGCGTGGGGACCTGCTTGCTGGGGGTGGTATGGGGCGGGCTTCTGCCCCTGAATTACATGCACTTGCGGGCCCCGGGCCCCCTTCCCCCGCTGGGCCCGGTCGTGGTCGCACCCTCTGCGACCGCGATCGTTACGCCCCTGATTGCATGTCTGTGTTGCATTCAGGGAAACTGTTCCACTGAGGTCAAATACTAATACGAGTGATGACAATCTTTGTATGGTGACGTGGAATATACCACAATATATTATGATCAGTCTGAAATATTTTGTTTTAAAGCATCTTAGAATGAGGTGTTAATCAAGCAGAACATAAATTATATGATTACCTTTGTTCCTCCTGCTGAGTAGCAAAAATGTGGGAGCAGGACAGGAAAAAACAAGGTTACATTGTCACTGCCAACAGTGCCAACTGAAGTAACTTTACTTTTAGCATTTCACTACTGTACCAGTGCTTCTGCCAAGTAATACTATGCTGGCAACCTTGTTTTAATCCTCCCATACATTCAGGAACTGAAGTTGCTCTTGGATTGCTACCAGGAGAGTAGTCGCATTAATCCCTTTAGAATGCAGCTTTTTAGGGCCTTAAAGATTCAGATATTTTTTTCATTTTATTGTTCATCTCCACATTTCAAACGTCACAACAATTGCAGTATATATGACTTTTTTTTATCAAAGCACATTTAATTTTTGGGGCTGGATAAATAACATGATAATTTTATACTTTGGATTGTTACATAATGATACCAATTATGTGTGTTTTTAACATTACTATTATATTTTCTATACAAAGAATTTCGTAAGGGAAAAAGATTGTTTGATTGTGATCTTTTACATTTTTTTTAATGTGAGCTACAGTTTTTTTTCTGCTATGAAAATGTTTGGATCGCTTTTATATTGCACTGCAGTACTCCCTGAATTGAAGCTTATTATGCCTGTGAGAGTGTTTTTCAGCCCGTCAGGGGTTTTCCCATCAAATACAATGGGGCCATATCGCTAGGATATGCCCCCATTGTCAGATTTAAGCATTGCCTAATAGAGCCTAACAAGATCTGATAGCTCGCATTCATGGAAGACCTGTGAGTCTTTGTTATCCCCACAATCTTACATAGCGGCTTTAGTCGTAACCACAATGAGTCTGAAAACCTGATTGATGTGTGGTTTAACAGCATGTTACCATGATTTTCATATTGATTGAATGGGCAATTTGGCCACACTGAGGTCCTACATGAAAATGCAGCTTTAAAGAGGTTATCCAGGAATTTATATTTATTAAAAATCCTTTGGATAGGTCATAAATATCAGATAGGTGGGGGTCCGACACCTGGGACGTCCACCGATCAGCTGTTAGAAGAGGCTGGGTGCTCCATTAACACCATACAACAGTCACATGATCTAGCTGCAGCCCATCCCCATTCAAGTCAACGAGGCTGAGGTGCAATACCAAGCACAGCTGCAATACAATGTGTGGAGCTGTGGTTGGAAAGATACCTTGAGCAGGTTGCGCTCACCAGAGCTCCGATGAGCAGAGAACCTCCCAGAACATAACAGATTAAAGGCTCTACAATACGAGGACTGCAAACACACACATATTTAAAAAGCACATTATCCAATATCCAATAGAATAATATTCATCATTCAATCATATGCAGGAAATGCATGAATAAACTATACAGATTTCCAGCTATGCAATGACAAAAGGCGGACATAAACATTTGTTAGCTGTTGGCCGAAGGATTGTTCACCCAACAGCTATCTCTCTCTGCCAACTCCCTGCCAACTCTCCTATACACATACACGTTCAATTCAGCCAAATGTATACGTGTATTCAATAAGGAGAGAGGAGAAAGCTATTGACAGACACTTCTGGCAGGGGCTCATCTCCTAGGAGAAAAAAAAAGGATCCAGTGAACGTATTCACTTCACCTGGTTCATCTGTACCCCAACATCATCTGTCGGGATACAGTCTGGAGGTCCCCTTACACTTTAGGCTGTTGGCTGAACCCACCGTTCTCAGCTGTTTCAGACAACAATACACTACTGTGTATGGGGGCACTTAGTATGAATTAGGAGGTGATGCTGTCTTAGAAATCTCAAATAAACCCTTTAGGCCTTAGAGATTTCCCTCCTCTGGTTTGATGTTTAATGGAGGGAGCTGAGAGTGATACCTCTCACTGGTCAATTATAAGGTGGAAAATTACAGACGCAGAAAGTGAAATATGTAAAGGTCTCAAAAATATGTAAAGGTCTCCTAATTAGTGATGATCGAGCACCGCGGTGCTCGTATGCTTGAGTGCTCTGGCCGAGCACTCAGGGGTGCTCGAGTGCTCAGCCGAGCACCCGAGCATAATTGAAGTCTATGGGAGTAAAACAGGCACCCCCCGCTCGTAAAAGCGGGGGGTGCCTGGTTTACACAAGTGTTCAAAATTTAAAAAAACAAACAGACAGACACACAGAGACACTACTTACCTTCCCTGGCAGCTCCCTCCTCCCGTCCAGCCGGAAGATGGCGCGCAGAGTGGTAAGTTGTACCACAGCGCCACCTGCTGGACGGGAGGAATCACTACAAAGAAGAAGCCTGAGGAGGTAAGTGGTCTGTATTTGTTTGTTTTTTTGTTTGTTTGTTTTATATTTTTCAGGATCGTGAATGCAGAGGACTACTTCGGATTCGTGGATTACGTCGGACCAGCTTTTTTATTTTTTAAATAAAATGGTCAAACAGGGGTCTGGGGGAGTATTTATTTCAATAAAATATTTTATAAGTTGTGTGTGTGTGTTTTTTTTACATTGCAGTTTTAGTAATCACGGCTATGTACAGACGGCCCTGATTACTAATAGTGGGCTTAGTGCTTGCCGTTATGGCCAGCACTAACCCCAACATCTATTACCCCGGCACCCAACGCCACCAGAGGTGTCGGGAAGAGCCGGGTACCCGCAGGACTGGATCTTGTAAATTAAGGGTCCGGTTCTGGGGCGGCTGCAGGCTGGTACCATTAAGCTGGGAAGGGCCAATAACCGTGTCCTTGCCCACCCTGGTAGTGCCTGGCTGCCGCAGCTGGTTGTATCTGGCTGGAGAAGGAAAAAAGGGGGGACCCCACGCTTTAAAAAAAAAAAAAATAATGAAATAGTTTTTAAAAAATGGCATGGGGTCCCCTCTTTTTTCCTTCTCCAGCCAGATACAACCAGCAGTGGCAGCCAGGCACTACCAATGTTTGACCATTTTATTTAAAAAATAAAAAAGCTGGTCCGACGTAATCCATGAATCCGAAGTAGTCCTCTGCATTCACGATCCTGAAAAATAGAAAACAAATAAACAAACAAACAAACAAACAAACAAACAAACACAGACCACTTACCTCCTCCTCCTCAGGCTTCTTCTCCTCAGCAGTGGAGCCTCTTCATTACATTGCGCCCTCTGCTGGTGAATGAAAAAAATTACACCTTGAATTCTTCAATGAAAAAAAAAAAGTGATAGGTGACGGATCCGTCATGAACTCCATTGAAAGTCAGTGGAGGACGGATCCGTTTACTATTGTGTCAAACCAAACAGATCCGTCTCCCATTGACTTCCATTGGGGTCATGACGGATCCGTCTAGGGGACTTGAGCATTGCGCTTGAGTACACTCAGTGTTCGGCCGAACACCAAGCGGACCCGAGCGCAGGCATGCTCGGCCGAACAGCCAGTTCGGCCGAGCATGCTCACTCAACACTACTCCTAATGAATAGCAAGGTTCAATAATGCCTTTCATTTAATACATTAACTAAAGGTGAAAGGAGAGAGTGACATACCATATAATATTAATACCTCACTGCTTAAAACTGGCCAGAACCTCAATGTCAGGAATCTATTAGTTTATATGTCTTACGATAGTTATGTTTTGCAGAACATACCTTAGCTGACTTATTTATGTTTCAGTTTGTTCAGCTAAACATGAAATGAATAATCATGGAGAAGCACAGATAGAATCAACTGTGGAAAGAACTCTGACCTAATCTTGCAATCCCTCCACAGGTGTAATGTGTGATTCTCCCAAAAATTATTTTCTGCTCTCCTCTTATTTGCTCTTTACACAATCACCTCCATGGCATCTCCGGCTTCTCTGGAGCTCATTACCTGAAATGATTCTCCCCCACCTTCAAAACCTTTAAAAGCAACCCGAAAACAACATTTTCAGAAATGCCTACAAGCTACCATAACCCTGTTGCCACTACAATACTACCTAAGCAGCTTTTACTCCTCACCTACTGTCTCTTAGCCCTGTCTCATGTAGATTGTACCCCAGGCAAAGCCATCTATCCCTCTATACTAGTATATTGTACACTGAATTCATGTTTACTTTTTTTACCTCATGTGTACTTTACCTCATGTGAAATTTTCTCTGCCAGTTAAATCCAGATAGTGACACATTTCCTTTTTTCTAATATGTTTTTATTTTCTGATTGCAGATTTATGTATTCTATTTCTTGAATATGATTATGAGGGCGGCCATCTTGCCTGAGCTGTTCTTAACAGCATTTCGGTAGCATAAAGTAAATGTCTTTACAGGAGCCACAAGGGCCATCGACAAAATGTACTGAACGGGAACCCTATTGACTTCTATGGGAGAGTTTTCTAGGCATGCTCTGTGACCTGTGCAGAGGTCATTGTACAAGAAAAGAATAGATACAATAAAATTTGACAATCACTTATTGATAATGAAGGACCATGTCTTATCTATACACAGAGATTATATCATTACAGGCAGGATTAGAAAGACAAGTAAGCAGGTAACTGCAGTAAAGTATAGACCAAGAAGTGACGCCTATTATTAGGCTTAGTAGCCAGCTGAAACTGCATGATTTTATGTTTTTTTTTAGATATAGATATTGACATGGAAAATTGAAAATAACATCAGCAGCAAAAATATGTAAAACATAAAAACATGATTTAATAATAGGTTATTTTCTGATGACACATTCCCTTTAAAATGGTTGTCCAGGCTGTTACAAGTGATGTTTTATCCGTTGAATGGAATTGTGCTGTCCAGTGCTTGTTCCAGAGCAGAACAGTATGTTCAGCTGCTGTTTGCAGGGGTGCCTCAGACGTCCACTAATTCAAATACTGATAAGATAGATTGTCAAAACAATATTTCAGTGGTCTATAAATACATTGTCATAAAAAAGTTTGGGCACCCCTGGTCAAAATTACTGTCACATTTAAATTAAGCAAGTTGAAGACAAAATGATCTCCAAAAAAGGCATATAGTAAAAGATGACACATTCCCTTTGTATTTTAAGCAAATACATTTTTTTTATTTTCTTATTTTACATTTTCAAAATAATAAAAAAGGGAAAGGGCCCGAAGCAAAAGTTTGGGCATTCTGCATGGTTAGTACCTAGTAGCACTCCCTTTGGCAAGTATCACAGATTGTAAACACTCTTTGTAGTCAGCCAAGAGTCTTTAAATTCTTGTTTGAAGGATTTTCATCCATTCTTCCTTGCAAAAGTTAGATGTTCAGATCAGGGGACTGTGAGAGCCTTGGTAAAACCTTCAGCTTGTGCTTTTTGAGGTAGTCTATTGTGGATTTCGAGGTGTATTTAGAATCATTATCCATTTGTAAAAGCCATCCTCTTTTCAACTTTATCTATGTTTGCTATGTTTGCTTCCAGAATTTGCTGGAATTTCATTGAATTCATTCTTCCCTCTACCTGTGAAATGTTCCCTATGCCATTGGCTGCAACACAACCGCAAAACATGAATGATCCACCCCAATGCTCAATGGTTGGAGCGCTATTCTTTTAATGAAATTATGTGCCCTTTTTTCTCCAAACATGCTTTTGCTCATTGTGGCCAAATATGGTATGTTTTTCTGATGACAATAATGTTGATGAGAGGTAGCAACAAAGTAACCCAGTCTGACATTAAGACTAGGATTCCATGGTGACCATTAGAGATGAGCGAATTTTTCAAAAATTCGATTTGGTTGGTTTGCCGAATTTTCCGAAACAATTCGATTCAGCTACTTCCTGCCTGCAGAGAGCCTGTATAGTGATGTAGAACACTGTGCCTTGCAGTAACATGCATGGGGAGTCTGCTGTGGTACTGAAACAATACTGTGAGCCAGTATGACACGCAGATAACAGGCGTTGCTCTTAGAATTGCTGCACACTTCACGTATTTGGGCAGTTATGGCGCCAAAACTGACCAAATAACTAAAGTCTGAACTCATCCTTACAGGTCAATGTTAGCGCCAGCTATAAAGAACCATGCTGGGACCCAAGATCCTACTAGAGCGCCAAAGACCGTGCTCCTTTTACACCAATTCACTGATTCCACATAGATTTCTTACAGGACCTGTTCTATTACACGCTTAAACAAGCAGAGCCCCCCCACCCCCAGACAGTGTGGAGATGGCAGTGACAGCAGCATCAGGAGACCACAGAGTGGCACGATGACAGTGTAGAGGAGGCAGTGACAGCAGCTTTAGCATCTGGAGAACATAGAGTGCTACCCCAACAGTGTAGAGGTGGCAGTGACAGCAGCTTTAACATCTGGATAACACAGAGTGCTACGATAACAGTGTAGAGGAGACAGTGACAGCAGCTCTAGCATCTAGAGAACACAAAGTGCTAAAACGACAGTGTAGAGGAGGCAGTGACAGCAGCTTTAGCATCTGGAGAACACAGAGTGCTACAACGACAGTGTAGAGGAGGCAGTGACAGCAGCTGTAGCATCAGGAGACCACAGAGTGGCACAACGACAGTGTATAGGAGGCAGTGGCAGTAGCTATAGCATTATGAGGCCACAGAGTGGCACAGTGACAGAGTGTGGAAGTGGCAGCAGCTGTAGCATTATGAGGCCACAGAGTGGCACAATGACAGAGTGTGGAAGTGGCAGCAGCAGTAGTAGAATTATGAGGCCAGAGTGGTACGACGACAGAGATGGGAAGGAAAAAGTTCTCATGACCACTAAAGTCTGTGCCCGAGGAATTAACGTAGACCAAGTGTCAACCGTTTTCAAATTTGACCTGCCTGTGACTGTAGAAGGTGTGACAGAGTGGCAAGATGATAGAGATGGGATGGGAAAAGTTCTCATGACCACTAATGTCTGTGCCCGAGGACTTGATGAAGAACAAGTGTCAACCGTTGTCAAATTTGACCTGCACAGTGTGCAAGTGGCAGCAGTAGTAGTAGAATTCCCAGGCCACAGAGTGGCACAGTGACAGAGTGTGCAAGTGGCAGCAGCATTAAAATTTCCAGGCCACAGAGTGGCACAATGACAGAGTGAGCAAGTGGCAGCAGCATTAAAATTTCCAGGCCACAGAGTGGCACAATGACAGAGTGTGTAAGTGGCAGCAGCAGTAGAATTTTGAGGCCACAGAGTGGTGCAACGACAGAGTGTGGAAGTGGCAGCAGCAGTAGAATTTGGAGGCCACAGAGTGGCACAATGACAGAGTGTGGAAGTGGCAACAACAGTAGAATTATGAGGCCACAGAGTGGCGCAACGTCAGAGTGTGGAAGAATGAAGACTTCAGTGAATAGAATTTGGCAGTCACAGACAGGCCCAATGCAAAGACTGCAAACGACAGTAGTGCCGAATTACGAGGTCACACAGAGGCACAACGACAGAGTGGCCCGAGAAGAATGAAAACGTCAGTCAGTAGAATTTGGCAGTCACAGACAGGCCCAATGCAAAGACT
The DNA here is from genome assembly GCA_900303285.1 of Rhinella marina. Taxonomy (NCBI): domain Eukaryota; kingdom Metazoa; phylum Chordata; class Amphibia; order Anura; family Bufonidae; genus Rhinella; species Rhinella marina. Next base: position 15,987 of record ONZH01003108.1, read on the forward strand.
GCAAATGACAGTAGTGCAGAATTACAAGGTCACACAGTGGCACAACGACAGAGTGGCCCGACAAGAATGAAGGTCAGTCTCTCCACATTTTGGGTGGACAGGCAAGTTCTCCTTGGTGTAACTATAGCCCCCGCCGCACTAAACACCCGCTCTGATGCCACACTACTGGCCGTGCAGGACAGCTTTTCCAGAGCAAACTCGGCCAATTGCGGCCACAAATCTAGTTTGGCTGCCCAATAGTCCAGCGGATCTTCACCTGCTGTTTCAGGTCATCCTCCAGGTCTAGCTGATGCTGCTGGTGAGTAGTTTCTTCACTATGCGGGTGAAGAAAGCTGCTCATCAGCGACTTCAGACTCAGGTTGCTGCTGCTGACGGAGCTGGTACTGCTACTGCCACCCCTACCCCCCCAGCAGCCATGGCAGTGGAACATGAGTGCAGAGGGCCCCCTCGGTCAGACCTGCGAGAGGAAGGACGATGGCGCAGATAGGCAGCAGCCATCTGGCTACATAGGATGTCTGTATAGTAGTTCAGTTTGTCCTAGCTCTTGGTGGGTGTAAAAAAGGCCCCCATTTGGGACCGGTAGCGAGGGTCTAATACGGTGGAGAGCCAGTAGTCATCCCTCTGCCGAATGGTGACAATATGGCTGTCACTACGGAAGCAAGCGAGCATGCATCAGGCCATTTGTGCAAGTGACTCGGAGGGACTCCCTGCCTCCATCTCCACTGCATACTGCCACGGTGTGTCTGGGTCCTTTGCCTCCTCTTCCTCACCGCCCCGTAGCTCCAATGTCCTTCTCCTCCTCCAGTTCAGCCCCCACAGGGCTCATGTGGCCGTGAGATGTAGTCGCCACATCTCCTGTCCCCTGACTAGCCAGATTTAACAGCATCTTTTCCAGGATATGAATGAGTGGAATGACGTTGTTCATCCCATAGTCCTGGTGACTGACAAATAAAGTGGCCTCCTCAAAGGGCACGAGAAAACGGCAGGTGTCACGCATGAGCTGCCACTGGCTGACATCGAGGTTACACAGGGGAATACCTCTGTCTGCTTGGATCATCAAGAAATCGTTTATGGCTTTCTCTGTTCGTACAGTCGGTCCAACATATGAAGGATGGAATTCCAACGGGTGGAAACGTCACATATCAGCCTATGTTGGGGGATGCCGTTCTGTCGCTGTAGCTCAAGGAGGGTGTGATTGGAAGTGTAGGAGTGGCTGAAGTGCATGCAAAGTTTCCGGGCCATTTTTAGGATGTCTTGCAGATGGGTAGAAGACTTTAGGAACCGCTTGACAACCAGATTGAACATGTGTGCCATGCAGGGCGCATGGCACAGCTCTTTTTGACGCAGCGCAGACACCATGTTCTTCCCGTTGTCGGCCACTGTTGTTCCGATTTTGAATTGCGAAAAGCCAGGATTGGATTTCTTGAT
>ONZH01003109.1:0-23502 GCA_900303285.1 Rhinella marina
GCTAAATTCTTATGAAGCTGAAAAGAATATGGCTAAAGAGTGTTTATGAGTAGAGATGAGCGAGTAGTGAAATATTCGAAAGTTCGAAATTCGATTCGAATAGACAGCGATATTCGACTATTCGACCGAATATCGAAATCCCATTAAAGTCTATGGGAAAAAAATGCTCGCCACTTGAAATCTCAATTCGAACGCACTTGGAGGTCACCAAGTCCACCCTGAAACCTCAGAAAAGGATGCCAACACTGCTGGAATGCAACTGGGACAGCAGGGGAAGCATGTCTGGGTGCATATAACGCGCCCAAGTCGCACTATTACGCCACTATCACAGCCTCTCAACAATACACTCCAAAGACAATATAACCTCTCTTAAAGTGAGACCATACAAGGAAACCTTCTTTCCTCTACATTGCCATGGACCCCAAGCCAAACTAGACAAAAAAGAAGATAAAATTCTGCACCCCTTAAAATCACGTTGCCTATGACAACCACAGATGGCATAGGCAAGGGGGAAAGCAATCCAAGCCATCACTATTTTTCCCTCTGTGCCATCCCTGCCTTGCCCAGGCACATGTCCCAAAACATCATCCACGCCCGAGTAACACGGTTACTGCAAAAGGCCATTTGACCACCAACACTTTGGTTTGAGGCCGGGGATGCTACATCTCCCTGACAGCACACTGGGTGAATGTTGTGGAGGCGGGGACGGGCAAACCTGCTACCCCCACCCAAGTTTTGGGGCCTTGGTTCTGTCTGGATTTCCGCAACCCTTACAGACAGCTCGGCAAAACCCCTCCTTCTCCTTCTAGATTTGTTAAATCTGTCCACCACCCAGTCAAGTCCACAAAGTCCAGTCTCGTCGATAGCCTGCAGAAACTGCAGGGACCTCACTCTGACCCTCCTTCCTCCCACCCTGCCCAATGTTATCAACCCAGTGTTCCCACCCATGCAAGAATCGCAGGAGCTATCTGAGGATTTTGTTTGTTCTGATGCCCAAACACTGGAGCAAGCTCCATCTCTAGCTGATGGTGGTGTGGAACGGGCACTAAAAGTGTAAAATGATTAGGGAACGATGATGAGACACAGTTGCCAGCAAGGGGAGGCTGTTGGAGCAAAGTGAGGCAGTGTAAGAGGAGGTGGTTGAGTATGACGAAGTCAGTGACCCGACCTGGCCCAGTGTCATGTCTAGCAGGTAAAGCAGTGAGGATGTTGAGGGATGCGTAGGACCGCAAAGCAGGAAGAGGCCGTGGGCTGGCCAGAGGCTCATGGAGAAGGCAGGCTAGAGCCCGCAGGGCCGCATCTCTTCCCTATAACAGGCCCCCACAACAAAGCTCTCCCATCGAGGGCTCTTAGGTCCTTGTTATGAAAATATTTTAATGAGTGCGCAAAAGTTAGCTTGAGGTGAGCCCTCGAAAAAATTATATGGAGGCCCAAGAGGTGAGCCCTCGAAAAAAATTAAGTGGAGGCCAAAGAGGTGAGAACCTCTTAAAAATTGTATTAAGGCCAAGAGGTGAGCCATAATAAAAATTGTTTGTAGGCCCAAGAGGTGAGACCTCTTAAAAATTGTTTGTAGGCCCGCAAAGAGGGTGAGCCATGATAAAAATTGCTTGTAGGCCCAAGAGGTGAGCCATGATAAAAAATTTAACAATTTGTTTATAAGTAAAGGGCCCAAAAAAGGTGAGCCAAAAATTGTTTGTAAGGCCCAAAGTGAGCCATGAGAAAAAAATTGCTTGAGGCCATAATAAATATATATTTTTTTTACGGACAATTCTACGGCGGTCTTAAGGAGGAGGTGGAGGAGGAAATGGCACTTCATACAGATGGCACTTCACTTTTGGCTGCTTTCCACTGTTGGAGAAGCAAAGTCCGGGTCAATCCACTTGCTGTTCATTTTGATTAGCGTCAGCCTGTCGGCACTGTCGGTTAACAGGCGGCTGCGCTTATCGGTTATAATGCCCCCGGCTGCGCTGAACACCCTTTCTGATAGCACGCTGGCGGCAGGGCAGGCAAGCACCTCCAAGGCGCTCTGGAGACCCAGATGTAGGACGCCAGGGATCGGGGAGGAAGGGGTACGGTCTGCCAGGTATCCCGCAACATCCGCCGATACTTGTCCCTCCTGCTGATAGCGGGCCCCGCAGTGATGGAAGTTGCACGAGGGGGTGCCATGAACGTGTCCCACACCTTGGAGAGTGTTCCCCTGGTGGCTGTGGGCCTGATCGATGTTGTGGGACTCTGGGAGACCCTCTCCTCTCTGCCGCCAGCGATGGTGGGTGGGAAAATCTCCATCATGTTCTGCACGAGTTCCCTCTGGTATTCCAGCAATCGATTCGTCCTCTCCTCTACCGGAATAAAAGAGGAGACGTTATCTTTATACCGGGGGTCCAGGAGTGCGAAGACCCCAGTACAGTTTGTTCTCCACTATCCGGACAACACGTGTGTCCCGGGAAAAGCAGCCCAGCATGAAGTCAGCCATGTGTGCCAGACTCTGAATAGGCATGACGTCACTGCCCCCACCAGAAGGATCACTTGCCATTTCCTCCTCTTCCTCTTCCGCCTCCTCTCCGCCCCATCCGCGCTGAACCAATGGGACGCACACAGCTTGACTGCTACCCTCGCCGCCAGCATCCTCCTCCTCTTCCACAGCCACCTCCACGTCGTCCTCCTCCTCCTCATCCTCCACCTCCTCCTGCAACTGCCACCGAGAAGCAGACAAAAGTGTGGTCTGACTGTGTAGCTCCGTTGCGTCTCCTCCTACCCCCGTCTCCTCTGCGTGCAATGCGTTCTCCCTTATTGCGATGAGCGATTCTTTAAGGACGCATAGGAGCTGGATGGTTACGCTCACTATAGCGTCCTCGCTGCTGACCTTCTTGGTGGACTCCTCAAAGATACGCAGTACATCGCATATGTCTGCCATCCCTGGCCACTCGTGGTTGGCAAACTGAGGGAGCTGAGTTGGAGGCACGCGTGGATTCATAATCTGGTACTCCATCAATGCTCTCTGCTGCTCACACACCCTGGCCAACATGGAATAGGTGGAATTCCAGCGAGTTGGCAGGTCGCACAACAGCCGATGTTCAGGCAAATGGAGGCGTTGCTGGAGTTTTTTTAAGCTAGCAGCAGCTACAGTTGACTTCCGAAAGTGAGAGCACAAGCGCCGCACTTTCACCAGTAGCTCTGCCAGGTTGGGGTAAGTCTTTAGAAATTTTTGGACTACCAGATTAAAAACGTGGGCCAGGCATGGTACGTGATTGAGTTCGGCAAGCTCCAGAGCCGCCACCAGGTTACGGCCGTTATCGCACACGACCATGCCTGGTCCTAGCTGCAGCGGCGACAGCCACATCTCCGTCTGCTGCAATATGGCGTCCCTCACCTCTGGGGCACTGTGTTTCCTGTCGCCCAAGCTGATGAGCTTAAGCACCGCCTGCTGACGTCTCCCCGCGCCAGTGCTGCAACGCTTCCAGCTAGCGGCTGAGGGCGATGTTAAGGCAGAGGAGGAGGAGGAGGAGGAAGAGGAGGGGGGTTTATCAGAACCCGTGCTGGCAATCTTGGGCGGGGGTGGTAGGTAGGCCGTCTCTGTTTGCGACCCCGTCCCCGCTTCCACAACATTCACCCAGTGTGCCGTCAAAGAGATGTATCGTCCCTGGCCGCAAGCGCTTGTCCACGAGTCGGTGGTCAAGTGGACCTTTGCGCTGACTGCGTACCTCAGGGCCCGCCTGATGTTACGCGGCACGTGCTGGTGCAGGGCGGGGACGGCACTCCGGGAAAAGTAGTTGCGGCTGGGGACGGAATAGCGAGGTGCGGCAACCGCCATCAGGTTGCGGAAGGCCTGCGTCTCCACAAGCCTAAACGGCAACATCTCCAGGGCCAGCAGTTTGGAGATGTGGCAATTTAAGGCTTGGGCTTGGGGGTGACTCGAGGCGTACTTCCGCCTGCGGTCGAACGCCTGCGAGATGGACAGTTGATGGGACGAGGAGTGTGAAGGTGCAGGCGAAGATGCGGGGGAAGGGGAGGCTGAAGGAGAAGGCCCCAAAGTAGCCGAGGCAGAGGCAGATGTGGAGGTGTCCTGGCTGGAGGTCTGGACCGCAGTGGCAGCACACAACAAAGGGGAAGAGGCAGTGGCAGGAAGACCTTGCGCAGGTTGTATTGCGTTTGCTCTCTCCCACTCAGCCCAGTGCTTGACTTCCAAGTGACGCCGCATGCCTGAGGTGGTCATATTGCTCTTCTCAGAGCCCCTACTCAGTTTTGAGTGGCAGAGTGTGCAAACCGCGCTCAGTTTGTCATCCGCACAAACATTAAAAAATCTCCACACCACAGAAGTACGAGGCCTCGATGGGGGAGCTTCGCGCGACTGCCCGCTGCCGGGAACAGCTTCGGCCCTGCTGGCTGTGGCCTCACTTCTCTGTCTGGACTGTCCTCTGCCTCTGGACATCCCTCTGCCTGTGGACATCCCTCTGCCTCTGGACATCCCTCTGCCTCTTGCTGCCTTTTTCGGTGCTGCGCAGACCACCACCTCTCCACTGCTTTCCCCGCTGGACATCACCCCTGGCCAAGTGGGGTCGGTCATTTCGTCATCCACCACCTCCTCTTCCACTTCCTCACTCTGCTCCTCCTCCTGCCCACTGGACATTCCAACAGCCTCCCTTGATGGCAACTGCGTCTCATCATCATCATCGCTCATGATAACAGATGCTGGTTCAGGGTCCACATCAGCAGGAGATGGCGAATACTCAAGTGGTTGGGCATCACTACAAACAAATTCCTCTGGTAGCTCCTGGGATTCTTCCGGCACATCTGAAAAAGGACCCGAAAAGAGCTCCTGGGAGGGGTCAAGGGTGGTTTGACTCTGTTGGCCAGGTGTGGAGGAAGGAGGGTCAGAGTGAGACTGTGTGGATGACTGTCTGGTGGACAACTGTGTGGAAGCGCTATCGGCTATCCATTGCACCACCTGTTCACACTGCTCAGGCCTCAACAGCGGTGTAACCCACCCCCTGCTTAACTGTCCCATAAAGGCAGGGATTCTGGATGAGCGGAATACTGGCTGCCCCTCCAAAGCACGCATTGTATCCCCACTGGCTTCAACAAGGCCCCCAACAGCATTTCCGCGCCCCCGTCCTCGTCCACGTCCACGTCCGATTTCGCTAGCCCTCCGCATTTTTTTTTTTTTTGTTACAATATTTGGCGTACACAGCCGTATACTAACAGGTCAGATGGTGTGTATTAACACCACGTATATAAAAGATTTTTGCAAGCACGCAGAACGCACAGTACAGGTGCCAAATAAAATGCCTTTTTTTTTTTATATTTCTAGGTACACAGCCGTGTACTAACAGGTCAGACGGTGTGTATTAACACCACGTATATAAAAGATTTTTGCAAGCACGCAGTACGCACAGTACAGGTGCCAAATAAAATGCCTTTTTTTTTATATTTCTAGGTACACAGCCGTGTACTAACAGGTCAGACGGTGTGTATTAACACCACGTATATAAAAGATTTTTGCAAGCACGCAGAACGCACAGTACAGGTGCCAAATAAAAGGCCTTTTTTTATATTTCTAGGTACACAGCCGTGTACTAACAGGTCAGACGGTATGTATTAACACCACGTATATAAAAGATTTTTGCAGGCATGCAGAACGCACAGTACAGGTGCCAAATAAAATGCCTTTTTTTTTATATTTCTAGGTACACAGCCGTGTACTAACAGGTCAGACGGTGTGTATTAACACCACGTATATAAAAGATTTTTGCAAGCACGCAAAACGCACAGTACAGGTGCCAAATAAATGCCTTTTTTTAATATTTCTAGGTACACAGCCGTGTACTAACAGGTCAGACGGTGTGTATTAACACCACGTATATAAAAGATTTTTGCAAGCACGCAGAACGCACAATACAGGTGCCAAATAAAATGCCTTTTTTTTTATATTTCTAGGTACACAGCCGTGTACTAACAGGTCAGACGGTGTGTATTAACACCACGTATATAAAAGATTTTTGCAAGCACGCAGAATGCACAATACAGGTGCCCAGGGGCGTAGCTAGAACTGACTGGGCCCCACAGCAAAATTTTGTATGGTGCCCCCCCTTCATGACTATCCTGGCATCCTATATGTGCATATGTAAGGGAGAGTTCACAGGGCAGGGGGCACACACAGTGCAGCATGGGGGGCACAGTACAAGGCAGGGGCACAGGACAGCATAGTGGGCACAGTGCATTATAGGGCGTACAGTACAGGGCAGGAGGCACACACTGTGTTGCATGGGGGACACAGTACAGGGCAGGGGGAAAAATACAGCACAGGGGGTACAGTACAGGTCAGGGGCACAGTACAGGGCAACGAGTACAGTACAGGATAGGAGGCACACACTGTGCAGCATGGGGAGGCACAGTACAAAGCAGGGGGCAAGATACAGCATAGGGGGTACAGTACAGTGCAGGGGCACACAGTACAGGCCGCGGGTGGGGACGCACAGTACAGCATATGGGGCACATGGCAGCATACGGGGTACAGTACAGGGCAAGGAGTACAGTACAGGATAGAAGGCACACACTGTGCAGCATGGGGGGGCACAGTACAAAGCAGGGGGCAAGATACAGCATAGGGGGTACAGTACAGTGCAGGGGCACACAGTACAGGCTGGGGGGGGACACACACAGTACAGCATATGGGGCACATGGCAGCATACGGCACACAGTACAGGGCAAGGAGTACAGTACAGGATAGAAGGCACACACTGTGCAGCATGGGGGCACAGTACAAAGCAGGGGGCAAGATACAGCATAGGGGGTACAGTACAGTGCAGGGGCACACAGTACAGGCCGGGGGGAACGCACAGTACAGCATATGGGGCACATGGCAGCATACGGGGCACAGTACAGGGCAAGGAGTACAGTACAGGATAGGAGGCACACACTGTGTGGCATGGGGGCACAGTACAGGGCAGGGGGAAAAATATAGCATGGGGTACAGGGCAGGGGGCACACATAGTGCAGCATAGGGGACACAGTACAAGGCAGGGGGCACACACAGTGCATGGGGCACACACAGTGCAGCATAGGGGGCACAGTACAAGGCAGGGGGCACACACAGTGCAGCATAGGGGGCACAGTGCATTATAGGGGGTACAGGGCAGTACAGGGTAGGGGGCAAAATACAGCATAGGGGGCATGCATAATACAGCATAGAGGGCACAATGCAGCATAGGGGGTACAGTACAGGGCAGGGGGCAGAATACAGCATAGGGGACACAGTACAGAGCAGGGGGCACACATAGTGCAGCATAGGAGGTACAGTACAGGGCAGGGGGCAGAATACAGCATAGGGGGTACAGTACAGGGCAGGGGGCACACATAGTGCAGCATAGGGGACACAGGGCAGGGGGCAGAATGCAGCATAGGGGCTTGCAGTACAGGGCAGGGGGCACAAACTTACCACTGTTGGTCAGGCTGGCAGTGAGTCTGAAGGTCTGCTGTATTGGCTGGCTGGCAGGCTGCAGCAATGCTCAGATGGCTGAGACAGCGCTGCTCTGGGTTGCTCCTGCTTCCTGGATGTCTGTTACAGCCAGAGCAGGAGGTCAGCTGGCACTACAAGGGAGGTGGAGGGGCAGGTAAGAGAGGCAGCCTGACGGGCAGGCAGGAGTGCAGAGGGTCACATGCAGGCTCCACATGGTGCTTCTGGAAGTCTGGGAGCGGGCCCTGTTTGTGACTGAAGTATTACTTGAAAAGATTGGTGGAGCAGCAGCTTCCTCTCACTGCTCCTCCACCAATCAGATTACACAGTGCAGCAGAGGAAAGGTAGGAGAATCCCTCTCTCCCCATCCTCTTGTTTCAATGCGCAGCGTTACGATCCCACCCCACACCTGGAAAGAGAGAGAAATAGAAATATTACCCTGCTGATTTGCCACATCCCTGCTAATGCTCCCGGGCTCCTGCTGAGCTCGGGCCCCGAAGCAGTCGCTTCCCCTGCTTCCCCTATAGCTACGCCACTGCAGGTGCCAAATAAAATGCCTTTTTTTTAATATTTCTAGGTACATAGCCGTGTACTAACAGGTCAGACGGTCTGTATTAACACCACGTATATAAAAGATTTTTGCAGGCACGCAGAACGCACAGTACAGGTGCCAAATAAAATGCCTTTTTTTTTTTATATTTCTAGGTACACAGCCGTGTACTAACAGGTCAGACGGTGTGTATTAACACCACGTATATAAAAGATTTTTGCAAGCACGCAGAACGCACAGTACAGGTGCCAAATAAAAGGCCTTTTTTTATATTTCTAGGTACACAGCCTTGTACTAACAGGTCAGACGGTGTGTATTAACACCACGTATATAAAAGATTTTTGCAAGCACGCAGAACGCACAATACAGGTGCCAAATAAAATGCCTTTTTTTTTTATATTTCTAGGTACACAGCCGTGTACTAACAGGTCAGACGGTGTGTATTAACACCACGTATATAAAAGATTTTTGCAAGCACACAGAACGCACAGTACAGGTGCCAAATAAAAGGCCTTTTTTTTAAATATTTCTAGGTACACAGCCGTGTACTAACAGGTCAGACGGTGTGTATTAACACCACGTATATAAAAGATTTTTGCAAGCACACAGAACGCACAGTACAGGTGCCAAATAAAAGGCCTTTTTTTTTATATTTCTAGGTACACAGCCGTGTACTAACAGGTCAGACGGTGTGTATTAACACCACGTATATAAAAGATTTTTGCAAGCACGCAGAACGCACAATACAGGTGCCAAATAAATTGGCTTTTTTTTTAAAATTTCTAGGTACACAGCCGTGTACTAACAGGTCAGACGGTGTGTATTAACACCACGTATATAAAAGATTTTTGCAAGCACACAGAACGCACAATACAGGTGCCAAATAAAATGCCTTTTTTTATATTTCTAGGTACACAGCCGTGTACTAACAGGTCAGACGGTGTGTATTAACACCACGTATATAAAAGATTTTTGCAGGCACGCAGAACGCACAATACAGGTGCCAAATAAAATGCCTTTTTTTTATATTTCTAGGTACACAGCCGTGTACTAACAGGTCAGACGGTGTGTATTAACACCACGTATATAAAAGATTTTTGCAAGCACGCAGAACGCACAGTACAGGTGCCAAATAAAATGCCTTTTTTTTTATATTTCTAGGTACACAGCCGTGTACTAACAGGTCAGACGGTGTGTATTAACAGCACGTATATAAAAGAGTTTTGCAGGCACGCAGAACGCACAGTACAGGTGCCAAATAAAAGGCCTTTTTTTATATTTCTAGGTACACAGCCGTGTACTAACAGGTCAGACGGTGTGTATTAACACCACGTATATAAAAGAGTTTTTCAAGCACGTAGAACGCACAATACAGGTGCCAAATAAAATGCCTTTTTTTTATATTTCTAGGTACACAGCCGTGTACTAACAGGTCAGACGGTGGGTATTTACACCTGGTATACAAAAAGGGTATTGCAGGCACACAGAACCCAGAACACTAGAGCCAAAGAAACTGTATTTAAAAAAAAAAATGTACACAGCCGTATACTGCCAGAAGATCAGATGGTGCATATACACACTAGGTATATAACAGGGTTTTGCAGCCAAAAAGAACGCAGAACAGTAGTGCCAAATATAGTTTGGTATGTAGCAGAGCACCTAATACACCACTAATGCCTCTCTCTGTCCCTACTCCAGCAGCTATCCCTGAATACAGCAGCCGTTCTCTGCAGAGTGTATATGGTAGTAAAGCTATCACTGTACTGCACTATAGTAGCCCTGATAAGGGCTTTTAATCACGCTCCTGCCTGTCCAACAGCTAAAACCTATCTCTCCCTTCTCCAGCCTCTATCCCTGACTAAGTTCACGCAGCATATGCGAACGAGCAGGAAGACCTGAGTTTTTAATATTCGAGGTCACGTGGTTTTTCCAGCCAATCCATGTAGACGCCGTTTTCGCGCTGCCAGCGTGCTCCGCGGGCCTGTCATACCCCCCCTGCATGGTGATTGGTGGAAAAAGAGCGCCAGGGAAGGTGGGAGGGGAAACGAATTCTAAGTGCGCCATCGCCGTTATACTCGATCAAAATCGAGTATGCCGAATAGCGTAGTATTCGATCGAATACCGGCTCGATCGAACACTACTCGCTCATCTCTATTTATGAGCTCTCAGGAGTTCAAAGATAAGGGCTGAAACAGAAACTATGACACTCTACAACTAGGCTGAAATTTAGCCCTGTAGCAAAAAATTGATAACATTTGTTTTTTTTAAAATAGAGAACTATTAGAAAAATTATTTGAACCCAAAATGAGTATAATAGAATCATAAAAAAAACAGTCCAATATGTTATAATAGCCTTTAAGTACCAAACTAGTCTATGTCCTTAAAGGGGTTTCCAGTTTTCCATATTGATCACCTATCCTCAGGATATCAGATCGGCACTGCATTATATTCACTGTTGACATTGCAGTGGCAGGTCAGTGTAATTACAGCTGCCTCATCCCATTAACTTGAATGCAATGTTGACAGAGTGCAGGCAAACTTTCTCTTCAAACCGCGATCGGCGGGGATGGGGGGTTAGGGAGGAGTCAAACTATGGCTGATATGATATTGATAAACTATCCTGAGAATACGTTATCAATATGGGAAACCAGACAATCCCTTTAATGAGTTAAAGATTATTACCATTGTAAAATTAGGTGTTGTATCATTAATAATGAATTATGGGTCAGTCCCTTTATATTAGCTTCATCCAGTCAGATCTTTAAATCTGGGAAAATTTATGCCAGCCTAGAGATGAGCAAACTTGTTCTGTGTACGATTCTTCAATGTCTGGATCAATTCAATACAAATTATATGGACTCCAGCTGGCCTGAAAATTGGCATACAGTATGACACTGTGAGGTCTCCTACCAGCTGATGTTTTATATATTTTAATGTTTTTATCTCTTTTCTTATATATATATATAGCTATATTACACACATGTTTAACCATGTTAATAAACAGCATATTTAAAAATACACTGTGTTGTTGCATGTGTTATGCTTTTTAATATTATAAACCTTCCAAAAATTCTCCCTGACCAAGGGAAGATGGTGTTTAAAAACACACTGTTATTAGAAAAATACAGTGACTTGTTGGGACCAAACACCCAATAGTTTTCTTTAACAGGGCAGATCCCTTCCCGTTTATACACACATGTTAATTTCAGAAGGAACATTGGATTGTGCTGCTCAAGCATCCTGAAATTATGCGTTAACAGGGTCATAATGCCTGCCCATATTTATACACACAAGGGTTAAATATAAGAAGAAACAGTGACTTGCTCTGAACAAGCCTGGGAAAATTCTACCTGGAGCAGCAGCAGTACAGTTTGGATACGGAAAGGGTAAAGTGTCTAGGGGAAATACTCTCAGAAATAATAGCGTCAGTAGTAGTAGTAGAGGTAATAGTAGTGGCAGGAGGGAAATTAGCAGCAAGGAGTAGCAACTAAAGCAGCAGCAGAGATATGGTATGGGACATGATGGCAGGCAGGCAGACAGCAGTAGTAGCATGATGAGATACCATCAGCAATGGTAGATTTATTCATCAGTCTGGAGGTGTGTGAAAATTCTCACAGATTGATGCTTCATTCACATTTACAAAAGTAATGTTATGTAAACTGGCAGAGGATAACTTTGTCCATTTGAGTGTCATGACACCACCTGCTTTGCTGAAAACCCTTTATTTGTCCAACCCTCACATTGGAGGCTGTACAAGACAATACAAAGAAAGCAAACTAGGCCAGTTTTGGCCACTGTTCTAATCTGGCAGACCAGAAGTCCATGAACACGAAATGCGCCAAGGAAAGGCCACAGTCTTTTAAACAGTTTTTTTGGAACAATTTTTGAAAGTATGACTATCATATAAGTATGAATATAATATAGCAGAATTACATTTTGGTTAGGGAACAGAACTGCAGGACATTTGGAAAATAAGACAATTTTTACAGACAGCTGCCCAGAAATACTATTGCCATAGAGAAGAATAACATTTGGGTGAAGGAAAGGAACTTCATGCCATTTCAAAAAGGAGACAATTTTTACAACAGACAGCTATCCAGAAGTACTAGTGCCATAGAGAAGAATAAAATTTGGACAAAGGTGCGGAACTTTTACAGACAGCTGGCAAGAAGTACCAATGCCATATAGATAAATTAAATTTGGGTGACCACACCACCTACTTCACTGAACACCCTCTCTGAGATGATACTTTGGTTGGACAACACAGTACCTTGAGCACAAACTGGACGAGTTCCAGTCTTTCAGTCTTCCTCCCCTGAAGTCCATAGGGTCAGGGAATATGGTATGTTCCATTGAAAGGTCATGGTCAATTTTAAATAATTTTTTGAAAAAAATGGACAGCAGGGCAGAGGTATGAATGTCAAACAGCAGAATAACATTTTGGTGAAGGTGGGGAAACTGCTCCATATTTCCATAATGATGAGACAATTTTTATGACCGACTGCACTGGCAAAAAGTCCATGGCACAGAGAATAATTCAGTTTTTGAAAAGAAAGACATTTTGGTGAAGGCACAGATATCGGGTCAAAAGTCAGACCAATGGGATATGGCAAGAACTGTGGATAATGGCATACAGAATTCAGTTTTTGAAAGAAATAACATTTTGGGGAAATCATGGAACTGCACCACTACGGACACCTGGCCAAAAGCCCGACCAATGGCATATGGCAAATACTACGGCTGCTGGCATACAGAATTCAATTTTTGAAAAAAATTGGGGGAAAGCGTAGAACTGCACCACTAAAGACACCTGGCCAAAAGTCCGACCAATGGGGTATGTGAAAAATTGCGACTAATGGCATGGAGAAGTATTCAGTTTTTGAAAAGAATTCAATTTTGGGGAAGTAAGTGGTAAGGCAGCAATTGCAAGAGTATTGCATTTTGTCGCCTCTTCTTAGGGAAAATGAAGGTGCCCCACTAGGAAGGGACAGTGAAGACAGAGATTATACAACCGAGAGGCAGGAGGAATGCTGTGACACACAGATTATTAAACAATAGATGAAAAAAGCAAGTATTTTTTCTGTAATTTAAAGGCAGAGGTGCAATAAAATGTCCCTATCCTTTTACAAACACACTGTAAACTGGCATTAACAGTTTTTCAGTAAAATGTGTTTGCTGTGACACTTACTGTTATGTCGCAATAATATACAATAGGTATAATAATGGCATTATTGCAGTATCACTTTTGCTATAACACTGAACAGTATCTTGCAGTAATAGTGCCAATGTACTTTGTATATCTCCTAATTGTTAGTACTGCTTGAGTTTATGTTTCCTGGTCTTGTGTTTGCACCTGTTTTACTAATGAGTTTATTACATCTACATACATAGTAACCTAGTTTATAAGGACGAAAAAAGACATCTGTCCATCCAGTTCGGCCTGTTTTCCTACAAGTTGATCCAGAGGAAGGCAAAAAAACCCTGTGAGGTAGAAGCCAATTTTCCCCACTTTAGGGGAAAAAAATTCCTTCCCGACTCCAATCAGGCAATCAGAATAACTCCCTGGATCAACGACCCCTCTCTAGTAACTATAACCTGTAATATTATTACCCTCCAGAAATGCATCCAGGCCCCTCTTGAACTCTTTTAGTGAACTTACCATCACCACCTCCTCAGGCAGAGAGTTCCATAGTCTCACTGCTCTTACCGTAAAGAATCCTCTTATATGTTTGTGTACAAACCTTCTTTTCTCCAGACACAGAGGATGTCCCCTTGTCACAGTCACAGTCCTGGGGATAAATAGATCATGGGAGAGATCTCTGTACTGACCTCTGATATATTTATACATAGTTATTAGATCTCCCCTCAGTCGTATTTTTTCGAAAGTGAATAAGCTTAATTTTGATAATCTTTCTGGGTACTGTAGTCCACCCATTCCAGTTATTACTTTAGTTGCCCTCCTCTGAACCCTTTCCAGCTCTGCTATGTCTGCTTTGTTCACAGGAGCCCAGAACTGTACACAGTACTCCATGTGTAGTCTGACTAGTGATTTGTAAAGTGGCAGGACTATGTTCTCATCACAGGCATCTATGCCTCTTTTGATACAACCCATTATCTTATTGGCCTTGGCAGCAGCTGTCTGACACTGGTTTCTACAGCTTAGTTTGCTGTTCACTAAAATTCCTAGGTCTTTTTCCATGTCAGAGTTACCTAATATTTTACCATTTAGTATGTACTGGTGACTTGCATTATTCCTTCCCATATGCATAACCTTACATTTGTCAGTGTTAAACCTCATCTGCCACTTCTCTGCCCAAGCCTCCAGTCTATCCAGATCCATCTGTAGCAGTGTACTGTCCTCTTCTGTGTTAATTACTTTACACAGTTTAGTGTCATCTGCAAAAATTGATATTTTACTGTGCAAGCTTTCTACAAGATCATTAATAAATATATTGAAGAGAATAGGGCCCAATACTGACCGCTGTGGTACCCCACTAGTGACAGTGACCCAATCTGAATATGTGCCGTTAATAACCACCCTCTGTTTTCTATCACTGAGCCAGTTACGTACCCACATACAGACATTGTCTCCCAGGCCAAGCATTCTCATTTTATATACTAACCTTTTATGTGGTACCGTGTCAAATGCTTTGGAGAAGTCCAGATATACGACATCCATTGATTTGCCACGGTCCAGTCTAGAACTTACCTCCTCATAGAAATGGATTAAATTGGTTTGACATGACCGATCCCTCATGAAGCCATGCTGATATGGAGTTATTTGCTTATTTTCATTGAGTTACTCCAAGATAGCATCTCTTAGAAAACCCTTAAACAGTTTACCCACGACAGATGTTAAACTTACCGGCCTATAGTTCCTGGGCTCTGTTCTTGGACCCTTTTTGAATATTGGCACCACGTTTGCTATGCGCCAATCCTGTGGAATCCTGCTATATATGTCCTAGTTGTGTGCCCTTGATCATTGATTTTGTTGGATCTTTGCATGTTCTGTCTGGATTCTGTGATGTCTGTTCCTTAGATTCTGTTCGAATCTATTTACTGTCGGTCGGCCATCTGACCTTATCTGTTTTTATGTTCTGTGGCTTGTTCTTGGTTTGAATTCTGTCCTAGTTCCATTGGTGTTGTCCAAGAGCCTATTCCATTGAATTTGTCTGTACGTGTCTGAATTCTGTCCAAGTTCTGTTTGTAATGCTCTTGAGTCTATTCCGTGTGTGGTCTGAATTCTGTCCTAGTTCTGTTTGGAAAGGAAGTCTCTAGTTCTAGTTTTTGTCTGATTTGGCTTGTCAAGTTTCTGTATCTGGACTTGATATGTCTGAACTGTTCCCTACAGTTCTTCTATATCTGTTTCATCTTCTATATCTGTTTCTGCCCATGTATCTACTATGTCTGAACTGTGTTCTAAAGTCTGTTATGTGGATTTTGCATGTTATTTGCCTGTTTATCATTAGTCTGTTTCAGCCTGGTTTTGTCTATAGTCTTGCTTGTGCTTCCAGTGCCTTGCACTGTTGATAATAAACTGTTATGTCAGCTGCAAACTACACCAGGACTAATTCAAGCAATCAGTAATTCAAGTAGTAGCTTGGTGGTCCCCCCTACAACATAGTCCACATCTATGTATAGGATTTAAAGTGCAAATAGCAGCAGTCTGCCAGAATAAAACCTTCAGGTTTAGCCCAGCGTCAAACTGGTTAGTTATCACATTGGTTCCACAACCATTGTCTACAACATACATGTTCCATATTACTGGTACAATGCACTGAAATGCCTGATTACAAAAGTTAATCTGGTTGTTAGAAAAATAGTAAGGGGCAATTCCTCAGTGTTTGCAGCAGAATGTATGCTACTGGGGTGCTGGCAATAAGCTAGATTTTAGTTCATACAGAAACATATGACTTTCTTGCAGAAATCTGAAATGTGGAACTTTCCAGCAAGCTGTAAGAAACAACTGAGAGAGTGACCAGTCCTTCACTCTCTCTGTTAAGCTTTCCCTGATAAAATTCTTAAATCTACCCAATCATATCTCCAATTTTCTAATTTTCTTCCTATAGTGTCCCTAGTAACTGGTCTGTGTCTGCAATTGTTTTTTGTCTGACACAGCCACAATACATCCTATCACATGAGCAAATGAAAGTATTGCCCCTTGATTGGCTGATCAGGCTATTTGTCAGACTCTCAGCCAATCAGAACAAGCCCCCCCTTCGCTCCCAGCATCATGTGATCTTCCATCTTCTTCCTTCCTGTTGTTTTTCCACAAATTTGGACAGTAAAACGAATTGCCAAAACTTAGGATACGTTTGGCAGACTCATTTTTGTGAAATGTGTAATGAATCAACTCACTGTATTCCAGCCCAATAAAAAAAGTTGGGAAATGCATATGATGAAAAAAATAAAATAGCTTATGCTTACCTTGTGGATCCCCTGCCGCTGTTGTTTTCATGGTGCCAGGCTCCCCACTGGGCTCAACTTCCTGATGATGGCCCAATACAACTCCAAATAACTAGGAACACAGCTCATTCACTAGCTGCAGGCAGGGGAGCACCACCAATGAGGCCAGGCGAGGCGATTGCCACAGGCAGGTAGGGGCAAGAGGGGGACAGCAGAAGGGCCATATGCAATGAGTGCTTTCATTGTGGCAAAGGGGTTATGGTAAGAAAATGGCATGGGGGGCACTGTTTCAGTTTTCCCCTCAGGCAGCAGAAAGGCTAGGTGCACCCCGGGCTGCAGGGATAACCCACATCAGCCTGTTGCCAGCAGGAAGTGGAGCACAGCGGGGATCTGGGTACCATGTTTAAAATGCTACCTTCAGTTTCCAGCTCATCAGCACAAAAACAGTTTTATGCTACCGTAGGGTAAAAATCAAAAGCCAAAATTGAGATTTACACATTGTAAACAAACCAGCCATGTCTCACAAATGTTACAGTACAATTAAGAATAAATCGGCTTAGTAGAAAAAGAGGATTAAGCACCTGAAAGGTTACTTGGTTTATCCTTGCCCCCCCTGCACTCCAGGCTACTTGCATTTGCAAAAACTATTTTTCTCTGAGCGTGGCTGACATTTCAGATTAATTAAGTTCACCCTGTGGGAAGACACTGCATCCGGCAAGACCCTGACGTGTAGCTGGTGCAGACGTCAGAGAGACTGTAATGTGCACTTTGTGCTCTTTGGGACATGCACTAGACAGCAGTCGTGACCAGACACTTGAATTCATGCATGTAGAATATGCATACTGACAGCACAATGAGACTTACGGTAGGTAGAAAATACTGCACAAAGAAGAATGCCACACAGCTAACCCAAAAGAAAAATAATCTGGTGCCGTGTTAGCTAGTAGAAAATTGGTTTATTGCCGTCATTAAGAGAAACAAAATAAGAGTCTTGCAGGTTTGATACTTTTTAATATCTAACAAAAATATAAGCAGTGATATTATATTTCAAGCTACCAGTGTAAACGTTTTTCAGCCTCTAAATTGATGTTATCACATAGACGTGATATCCCTGCTATCTCTGGAGCAGATTCTTTAGATCTTATAGTAAACCATAAATCCTTGGGAAAAATTTGGTAATGTTTTTAGCCTGTCAAGCAGTGTCAAGTTATATTCCCAAATTCTTCTTGCTCTTTGAGGTTTGTAATTGCCTTATAAGGCTACTTTCACACTAGCGTTAATATTTTCTGGTATTAAGATCCATCATAAAATGTATAACTGTAATATTATTTATTTATTTATACAATACATTTCTAAATAAAGGCAGAAAGAAGTTTTGGAAAAAGCTTACAAAACAGTTTTACAACATCCAGTTTAGGTTAACTTTAGGTTATGTTGTTGAATTTTACCAACATTTGAATTCAGACATCCACATTCAATTAAATAATTTTCACTGGGTTTATATAAGGAAACAAATGAGGGCAAGGAGACATGGCTAGACCTGCTCAGGACTAGACTGTGCTTGTACTTTTCAATCTAAATTCATCTTCTTTAAGCATCGCTTCTGTTTCTATCGGCCCTTGCATTGACACTGCATATTACACTGGTAATATTGAGAGCTCTCTGCTCCCTTTCTGCAACTTTCTACATTTTCTGTGCTACCAAAATAAGTTATAGCTCTTGGAATGCAACGATGAAAAAAAAAACAACTTAACTTTTACTGTACCGCTCGGCTCCCCTGCGCTCGCATGGGCGCAGGCAGCCGCTTCCGTCTTCCTCAGCCGCTTCCATGCGAGCGCAGGGGAGCCGAGCGGTACAGTGCTCGTTACGAGCACGTTCGCTCATCTCTATTGCTAACCAGTCCCTATTCTGCATGTGATGTGAACCTTAACTGGTTGGCCAATGTCAGAGCAGACCCCAGCCAGAGAGGAACCTGGAAACTAACCTCTCTACTGTGTCACCCTTAAATAATAATAATTTAAGGGTTGTCCTTCTCAGGGTGAGTGATTCGACATCGGCCAACCCTTTAGAGTCCACATCACATGCAGAATAGGGACTAGTGAATGCCTTTGAGAGATCATTGCCTGTTTATAGAATGGACCACCCGGCAACGTGAATCTAGGAAATTAATGGAGTAACTGGCCTCTGGACTTTTTTGACACAACTTTCTTTAATATAAAACAAATAAAAGTTAAGCTTGGTTTGTAAAACATATAGACCTGACTTTGGTAGTGCATTAACCCCTTAGTGACCAGCCTGTTTTGGATCAGTTTTTTATTTTTTTCATCATGGCATTCCAAGAGCTATAAGTTTTTTGTTTTTGTTTTTTTTTTTGTTTTTTTTTCTGTTGATGCAGCCGTGTGAGGGCTTGTTTTTTCAAGAGACAAGTTGTAGTTTTCAAAGGCATCATTTCGGGGTGCACATAATGTACTGATGAAGTTTTATTAATTATTTTTTTGGGAGATGGGAAAAAACGGCAATACTGCAATGAGTTTTTATGTTATAAATTAGAAGCATTTATTTTTTAGCGTAAATAACATTATTATTAACTTTATTTTCGGGGTCAGTATAATTAAAATGATACCAAATATATATAACTTTTTACTACTTTTGCGCAATAAAACCTCTTTCTTAAAAAAAAAAAAAAGCATCCAAAGACCCATAACTTTTTTATTTTTCTTTCTACGGAGGTGTGTGAGGGCTTGATTGATGTGCAGTTTTCATTGGGATAATTTCGGGGGAACATATCACATTTTGATGGCTTTTTTGGTGGCTTTTTTGGTGGCAAATAAGCAACAAACAGCAATTCTGGCTTTGTTCTTTTACATAATACACTGTACTACTTATGTAGTACTATCAGAGGCGTAGCTAGAGGTTCAGCACAGGGGGGGCGAAACATACTTGAATGGGCCCCCCACTTGGCTTCCCAAACGCACGTTTCCAACTTCACAGGCACATACTACTAGTTGTGGTTATAATATTGTATTAGAAAGATGACTATATAAACTGCTAGATCATCTATGCTGTTAAGTACAGTACAATAGACTTTCTACCTACCCTACTCTAAATACTCTACCATATAATGCAGTAAAATATAGGAGTAATAGGATTAAAAAACAACGGGACTCCTATGTTAAAGGAAACCTGTCCCCAGTTTTTACATCACTAAACTAACAGTCCCCTGCCCCCATCAGACCTCAGATCATCAGAATGTGCCCCCATCAGACCTCAGATCATCAGAATGTGCCCCCATCAGACCTCAGATCATCAGAATGTGCCCCCATCAGACCTCAGATCAGTGTATTGTGCCCCATCAGACCTCAGATCAGCATACTGTGCCCCCATCAGACCTCAGATCAGCGTACTGGTGCCCCCATCAGACCTCAGATCAGCGTATTGTGCCCCATCAGACCTCAGATCAGCAGAATATGCCCCCATCAGACCTCACATCAGCCCTCAGATCAGCGTATTGTGCCCCATCAGACCCCAGATTGTGCCACCATCAGACCTCACATCAGCCTACTGTGCCCCCATCAGACCTCAGATCAGCGTACTGTGCCCCCATCCAGACCTCAGATCAAGCGTATTGTGCCCCATCAGACCTCAGATGCAGCAGAATATACCCCCCATCAGACCTCACATCAGCCTACTGTGCCCCCATCAGACCTCAGATCAGCGTATTGTGCCCCATCAGACCCCAGATTGTGCCCCCAATCAGACCTCACATCAGCCTAACTGTGCCCCCATCAGACCTCACGTCAGCGTATTGTGCCCCATCAGACCCCAGATCAGCGTATTGTACCCCATCAGACCTCAGATCAACAGAATGTGCCCCCATCAGACCTCAGATCAGCCTACTGTGCCCCCATCAACCTCAGATCAGCGTATTGTGCCCCATCAGACCTCAGATCAGCGTATTGTGCCCCATCAGACTCAGATCAGTCGTACTGTGCCCCATCAGACCTCAGATCAGCGTATTATGCCCCCATCAGACCTCAGATCAGCGTATTGTGCCCCATCAGACCTCAGATCAGCATATTGTGCCCCATCAGACCTCAGATCAGCGTATTAATGCCCCATCAGGACCTCAGATCGCGTATTGTGCCCCATCAGACCTCAGATTCAGCATATTGTGCCCCATCAGACCTCAGATCAAGCAGAATGTGCCCCATCAGACTCACATCAGCCTACTGTGCCCCATCAGACCTCAGATCAGCGTATTGTGCCCCCCACAGACCTCAGATCAGCGTATTGTGGCCCCCATCAGACCTCAGATCAGCGTATTGTGCCCCCATCAGACCTCAAACCAGCTTATTGTGCCCCATCAGACCTCAGACCAGCGTATTGTGCCCCCATCAGACCTCAGATCAGCGTATTGTGCCCCCCATCAGACCTCAGATCAGCCCACCCAGCCACATAGGAATAAAATAAAAATTAGAGATGAGCGAGTAGTAAAATATTCGAAAGTTCGAAATTCGATTCGAATAGACCGCGAAATTCGACTATTCGACCGAATATCGAATCCCATTAAAGTCTATGGGAAATAAATGCTCGCCACTTGGAAATCTCAATTCGACCACTTGGAGGTCACCAAGTCCACCCTGAAACCTCAGAAAAGGATGCCAACACTGCTGGAATGCAACTGGGACAGCAGGGGAAGCATGTCTGGGTGCATATAACGCGCCCAAGTCGCACTATTACGCCACTATCACAGCCTCTCAACAATACACTCCAAAGACAATGTAACCTCTCTGTAAAGTGAGACCATACAAGGAAACCTTCTTTCCTCTACATTGCCATGGACCCCAAGCCAAACTAGACAAAAAGAAGATAAAATTCTGCACCCCTTAAAAATCACGTTGCCTATGACAACCACAGATGGCATAGGCAAAGGGGAAAGCAAATAGACCCACCCCTAATTGTCATTGTGTGTGTGTGTGAGATGTGGTCAGACATGTCTTCTTTAAAATGTAAAAACAACTCAAACACATGCAGAAGCCTTAAAATGCCCCAAATTGTTGGCGCTTGAGATGTCAGTGACCCGACCTGGCCCAGTGTCATGTCTAGCAGGTAAAGCAGTGGGATGTTGAGGGATGCGTAGGACCGCAAAAGGCAGGAAGAGGCCGTGGCTGGCCAGAGGCTCATGGAGAATGGCAGGCTAGAAGCCCGCAGGGCCGCATCTCCTTCCCTATACAGGCCCCCACACAAAGCTCTCCCATCGAGGGCTCTTAGGTCCTTGTTTGTGAAAATATTTTAATGAGTGCGCAAAGTTAGCTTGAGGTGAGCCCTCGAAAAATTAATGGAAGGCCAAGAGGTGAGCCCTCGAAAAATTAAGTGGAGGCCCAAAGAGGTGAGCCCTCGAAAAAATTAAGTGGAGGCCCAAGAGGTGAGCCATCCCAAGAGGTGAAAAATTGATAAGAGGCCAAGAGGTGAGACCTTAACAATTGTTGTAGGCCCAAGAGGTGAGACTCTTAAACTGAGAAAAAATTGTTTGTGGCCCAAGAGGTGAGACCTCTTCAATTATGTGAGGCCAAAGAGGTGAGACCTCTTAAAAATTGTTGTGAGGTGAGACCCTCTTAAAAATGTGGAGGCCCAAGAGGTGAGACCTCTTAAAAATTATGTGGAGGCCCAAGAGGTGAGACCTCTTAAAAATTATGTGGAGCCCAAGAGGTGAGAGTGAGGACGCTAAAAATTATGTGGAGGCCAAGAGGTGAGACCTCTTAAAAAATTATGTGGAGGCCAAGAGGTGAGACTCTTAAAAATATGTGAGCCCAAGAGTGTGGAGCAAAGAGGTGAGACCTCTTAAAAATTGTGTTTGTAGAAGAGGTGAGACTCTTAAAATTGTTTGTAGGCCAAGAGGTGAGACCTCTTAAAAATTATTTGGAGGCCCAGAGGTGAGACCTCTTAAAAATTATGTGGAGGCCAAGAGTGAGACCTCTTAAAAATTATGTGGAGGCCCAAGAGGTGAGACCTCAAAAATAAAGAGGGAGCCATATATTATTTTTTTTTTTATGGAGCAAATCTACGGCGTTAGGAGGAGGAGGTGGAGGAGGAAATGGCACTTCATACAGATGTTACTTCACTTTTGGCTGCTTTCACTGTTGAGAGAAGCAAAGTCCGGGTCAATCCACTTGCTGTTCATTTTGATTAGCGTCAGCCTGTCGGCAATGTCGGTTGACAGGCGCTGCGCTTATCGTTATAAGCCCCTGGCTGCGCTGAACACCCTTTCTGATAGCACGCTGGCGGCAGGGCAGGCAAGCACCTCCAAGCGTACAGGACAGTTCCAGCCACGTGTCCAACTTGGAGACCCAGTAAGTGTAGGACGCCGAGGGATCAGGAGGACAGGGGTACGGTCTCCAGTACTCCGCAACATCCGCGATACTTGTCCTCCTGCTGATAGCGGGCCCCGCAGTGATGGAAGTTGCACGAGGGGTGCCATGAACGTGTCCCACAACCTTGGAGAGTGTTCCCCTGGTGGCTGTGGGCCTGATCGATGTTGTGGGACTCTGGGAGACCCTCTCCTCTCTGCCGCCAGCGATGGTGGGTGGGAAAATCTCCATCATGTTCTGCACGAGTTCCCTCTGGTATTCCAGCAATCGATTCGTCCTCTCCTCTACCGGAATAAAAGAGGAGACGTTATCTTTATACCGGGGGGTCCAGGAGTGCGAAGACCCAGTACAGTTTGTTCTCCACTATCCGGACAACATGTGTGTCCCGGGAAAAGCAGCCCAGCATGAAGTCAGCCATGTGTGCAGACTCTGAATAGGCATGACGTCACTGCCCCCACCAGAAGGATCACTTGCCATTTCCTCCTCTTCCTCTTCCGCCTCCTCTCCGCCCCATCCGCGCTGAACCAATGGGATGCACACAGCCTGACTGCTACCCTCGCCGCCAGCATCCTCTCCTCTTCCACAGCCACCTCCACGTCGTCCTCCTCCTCATCCTCCTCCTCCTCCTGCAACTGCCACCGTGAAGCAGACAAAGTGTGGTCTGACTGTGTAGCTCCGTTGCGTCTCCTCCTACCCCCCCGTCTCCTCTGCGTGCAATGCGTTCT